>JAQGAJ010000759.1:0-12766 GCA_034689365.1 Liebstadia similis
CAAGTAGATCTTTACTTTAATAAAACCTTGATAAACCAAGAATTAACAAGATTCAGTTAATTTAGAATCACTTCATAACATCTGAATGTAATTAATCAAAATCTATATAAACATAATTAAAATACAATTCAGTCTCATTAAAATTAACATAACATTAATTGAATAGATATAAGTTGAGATTGAAAAATAACATGGTGATTTGACATTTTTCATCTTAAATGAATGATATAATTCTTAATTTGTTTGATCAGGACCATTTTACGGACCATTAGCTAACGAAATATTAAGATTACCCGAATACTTCTTCGTGCACATTGTTTGCTATAAGAATAACATTCCAGTGGATGAGAGGAAGGTATCGGAGAATACCTTCAACGAGACTGATCCCGACTTAATTCATAATGAGATAATACCATTGATTCCTCTCATCAATAAGACAAGTGATTCCGAACTACCGAATGTATTACTACTGGCCATCGACGCCACCTCTTATGTCAACTTCAAAAGACATTTCATCCGAACCGAGAAATTACTGAATAAGCATAAGTTCTTTGAGCTCAGGGGCTATAATAAGGTCGGCGCCAATACTTTCCAGAATATGATTCCTTTCCTGACCGGACATCACTCAATAGAATTAGTGTCCGATGAAGAGCTCAAAAACATTTGGTTCGATGATTGGCCACTGATTTGGAAGAAATACTCGGAAAAGGGTTTTGTGACCGCTTTCCTCGAAGAGATGTCGTGGTGTGGACTCTTCCACTTCAACCTATGGGGCTTTGAGAAGAAGCCGGTAGACTATCAGTTGAGGTCATGGCATATGGAGATCATGAAACAGAAGTACAACTATTATTGTTATCTCGATAAAACTGAAATGGAGGTAAGAATTTATCTAGCTAATCAAGAATTGTATAATAAGAATAAGTGTTTTATTATAGCACAGTCTTGATTGGACTCTTGACTTCGTCCGTGCGATGAATAAACGACAGCAAAAGTATTTCGCTTATATATCAATAGCCGAGATGACCCACGACTGGATAGAAGCCGGTCATTACATGGATGTCCCCTATCATCAGCTTCTGAACACTTTCTTCGATGAGAAACTAATGGACAACACTTTACTCATCTTCTTCTCTGACCACGGCTTCCGTTACGGTCCTCTACGTCAGACCCATACGGGAGAAGTGGAAAACCGATTGCCGTTTATTTTCATTCATTTACCACAAAATTTTGATGAAAAATATGCCGAAAATCTTAGACAAAACCAGTACCGACTGACCACTCCTTTCGATATTCACGCGACACTCACTCATCTCGTAAAAGGTAATTCAATTTTCATGTTTGTTAAGATGATATGACTATCTAACTATCTTAAGGCCAACCCGACCACAGCTTACCTCATGGCCTCTCTCTGTTCGAGTCTGTGATAAGTCCAGAGCGAGACTGTAACAGCTCTTCCATACCAGAGATGTATTGTTCATGTCATGAAGACATCGAGATCTTTGACTATACTCTAATCAAAACCTCTGGAATTATCTCAAAAGTGATGAAGAAATTGATTTCTTTTACCGAAGGGGTTCGCGATAAGTGTGTCCGCTATGAGTTTGATTCGATCCACAAGTTATATACGAGAAGTTTGTCGCGAACTGACAGCGAATACCAAATGGGAGACTCGCAGATACTGATCCTCCAGATGTATGTCAAACCGGGTAATGCCCTCTTCGAGATGGTTCTCAGGGGGTTCGACAACAATACCAGATTTGAAGTGATCGGTGAAATAACTCGAATCAATCTTTACGGAAAACAAGCGCATTGTCTTAACGATAAACTATTAAATAACTATTGTTTTTGTAATGATTTGTTGGAATCATAGATATTATAAAATAAACTCATTTTTTGCACAAATTATCCCAAAATCACCGATTCTTTTGATAGAATTTTCAAAATTTGGTTCTTCGAAAACCCATTACATCTAACAAAAGTTTATAAACTTTGCAAAAGTTTTGTTAATTCAAAGTTCTATTAAAAGATGAAAATAAGTGTTTCGTTTGAATTGAAGTCAAACACTTGTGTTCAGTCTTCATAACAACTAAACTAAACCACAATTATTAATATTATTAAAAGGTTTTGAAATACAATATAATATTAAACTTTCTTTTATTTTTAAAAACTAAATAAGAAATCGATGAATAATCATAATTAAGATGATATAGATATAAAATATCAGAGAAGGTCATTACAAAAACAATAATTATTAAGTATCTTATCGTTTAGACAATGAGATTGATTTCCATATAAATTAATTCTTGTTATTTCGTTAATCACATCGAATCGGGTATTATTGTCGAACCCTTTGAGAACAGTCTCAAACAAAGCCATTCCTGGGTTAACAAAGGTCTGGATTATGACAATAAGTGAATCCAAATCAGTTAATTTGAATTTTGATTCATTAGGAGTAATACCACGAACAAAGAGCTTATGAATGGACTCGAACTCAAATTCTGAACAAATATCACGAATTTGTTTCGTATATGAATTGATTTTAGTCATTATCTTTGGAATCGTTTGCTTCGGTTTTATGAGTCGGAAGTCTTTACGTTGTATTTCTCTGTCTTCATGACACGAACAAAACATCTCTGGTATGGAAGAGCTGTTACAGTCTCGCTCTGGACTTATCACCGATTCGAACAAAGAGTGGCCGTGAGGTAGACTGTGGTCGGGTTGGCCTTAAGGTAGTTAGATAGTTATGAATACGATAAACATGATAATTGATATACCTTTCACCAAATGAGTGAGTGTCGCGTGAATATCGAAAGGTGTGGTCAGTCGGTACTGATTTTGTCTCAAGTTTTCCGCGTATTTTTCGCTAAAGTTTTGCGGCAAATGAATGTAAATAAAGGGCAATCGATTTTCCATTTCTCCCGTATGGGTCTCACGGAGACGACCGTAACGGAAGCCGTGGTCAGAGAAGAATATAACCAAAGTATTGTTGAGAAGTTCCTCTTCGAAGAACTTCATAATCAGCTGTTGATAATATATATCCAAGTAATGCCCGGCTTCTATCCAGTCGTGAGTCATCTCGGATATCGAAATGTAAGAGAAATACTTTTGTCTTCGCGTATTCATGGCTCGGACGAAATCGTAAGCCCATTGTAGAGATATCTGGGATAAGACAAGTGGTGAACAAATTTTTTCTCAAATGGTTGTCAGACCTCAGTCTCTGTCCTATCGGTATAACAATAGTAATTATACTTTTCTTTTCTAATTTCCATGTGAAACGGTCTCAGATAGTAATCAGTGGGCTTTGATTTGAATCCCTTTAGGAAATAGTGAAAGAGTCCACACCACGACATCTCTTCGAGGAAAGCGGTCACAAAACCCTTTTCCGAATATGAATTCCAAATTAGTGGCCATTTGTCGAACAAAATTGTTTTGAGCTTTTCATCTGAAACCAGTTCTTTTGAATGATGTCCGCTCAGGAATGGGATCATATTCGGGAAAGTATTGGCGCCGACCTTATTATAGCCCCTGAGCTCAAAGAACTTATGCTTTTTCAGTAATTTCTTGGTTCGGATGAAATGTCTTTTGAAGTTGACATAAGAGGTGGCGTCGATGGCCAGTAGTAATACATTCGGTACTTCGGAATCACTGGTTTTGTTGATCACTGGAATCAATGGTATTATCTCATTGTGAATAATATCCGAGTCTTTCCGGTCATAATATTTGGTAACTTTTCTCTCTTCAGCCGATAGTTGGTTATTATAACACAAGATGTGAACGAATTCATAATTCGGTAAATCTATTTGTTTGCTCAGAATAGGTCCTATGAATTGTCCTTTCAATCGAGAGTATCAATCAATACAAGTCTTCACCACAAAAGACATGATAAAACTTACCATACAGAAAATTCCCTTTGTCTCCAATTGGGTTCAGCCTTAATGACCGATAATAACAAAGGGGTTTGTAATTCAAAGGATACCAATCGATATAAATCGAGGTCTCGTTAAACCTCTGGATGTGAACGGTTGTGGTTTTGCATCTCCAGGTCGTGTCGGCTCTCACGGCAAACAGATCTCTTGTCTCCTCATCAAAAATCGGTAAATCACTTATTTTGCAGCCCTTGGTGTTGATCCTATACTTCTTGTTGTCATCAGTAGTGCCAACATTGGTTCCAATATCAGTGCCAAGAGTTGTCTCATCCCTAATACGAGTTTTATATTCTTGATCGCTATTATCACTTCGATTGCGTGACTTTGAATAACTTGAAGATAATATGGTTTATTGCAAAGCATTAAAGTGTAATGAGATTATGATTTGACAAATTTGAAACAACATAATGATTATTATAACTTTAAAATCATGCTAACAGAGCGAGTCTAGTTTGAAGAACATCGCTCTCTGTCTAATCGACCGAATCAGTATTGCACGAATTTAACATGTTTATTTGTTGGAACTGATCTTAATGATGATTTAACATGATAATGAGCTCTACTTACACATAAGACAGAATAGAGTTATGGCGGTAAATGATTGGGTCGTTAAGCAAGAACAAACCGACCATTATGATGAAACAAATAACCAGAATCACCATGGTCATTCGACGAGGCCAATACATTATGGCAAAGATGGTTTCACCCTTTTTAGAATAACCTAATGTCTATCCCATATCCAATCAAATGAAAAGTCAATTGTGAGATAACCATCTGTTTCATTGAGACCAAGATTGCACTTTTAATTATTGAAATAAAGTTATAAATTTAATAACGAAAATGTTTTGATAGAGTTTAGTACATCTGATATCTCGTACTTTTATCTCACTTCAAGTTCACATATAATTGTTTTTCAATTCCGTTATATAATTCGGGACTTATTTTGTACTTAGATTACAAATAGAATAGAAAACTGTGTTAATTCAAAGAATCTTAGAAAACGATTAAAACAATTATTTGCATAATTGATTTGAATTGGACTAAAAGACTTTGCTGGTTCTTAAAAGGATCAATTAGAATGTAAACATCGAATACATCGATCATTTCTAACAGAATAGAAACTTTTAATTATATCTAAAACTTAAACTGAGAGCCAATTCGATACTTGCAATCGACTTTCAATACGAAGGAAAGAGTTATTCCAACGAAAGACAAAACTAATAATGAGATGTGATATCACTTAAGACTTTTACAAAGTGTAGTAAATTATCTGAAAGTTATTCTCAAAGTTATTATGTTCTTATCACTCGATGACTGTTATCTCGCTTTCAATAAGTTAGTCAAATAAATATATTACAAATAATATTCTTAATTATCATCATATCATCCAAAGGTTTTCCCACTACGAAAATCCATTGGCATATTCCAGTTGGAAGGTTAGAAAATTGCCACTAGGTCACATCGAATCAGACTCTTGGGCTCTGGAAATTCTCAACTGCACTTAAGATAATCAAGATCATCACTTTTACTCTATGCTAGTTCTTCCTCTTCGACATCTCGTCGGCGAATAAACAGATAATTCTTCCGTTATTAGAGTATTCAAACCGATAGGAAGTGATTGAGACCGCGATAAGCCATTAAATACGTTGAGCCCTAAATTATTCCGCTGTGACTTCACTCACACAAAGAACTATCATGGGATGTGACGCACGGGTGTGAAATGTGGACAAAACCTAATTTGATATCAATCGCGACCAAACTTATCGTGAAATCCCTTATCATTTGAAGGCCATAAACATCTTCGCGAGCGATGCCGTTGTTTATGGATTGGATGCGAATCGATATCTCTTTAGTGTTTTGGTATAAAAACAAACAGTAGTTTAAACTCATTTCAGTCAATGGTTTGAATAGTTTTGAAATGAATGAACACTTTGTGAGAGTTTGAGACTAATTGTGATTAAAGTCTCGCCAAAAGTATTAACACCTGAATAGAGATCTCAAGAGTATTACCGATCAGTCGACCAGTCTTTGAGCCATCGGTGGTATAAGTGTTTGTAAATGAATGTCGAGGAACAGGTCATCAAATCTGGTTTCACTACTTAAGACAATTTTAGTCGTTTTGACCGTCGATTCAGTCACTCATCTAAACGGTGTCCACGGCTTCCGATTACTCAGACCCGGCCATAATGTGAACTCAACTGAGAGGACAGAGCGCCGGACAGAGAGGACACACTCTTCGCACTTGTCTTTGGCTCGCATTAGTCGCGATGCCATCGCAAGACAAGTGTTGCCACAGATCTTCGGCCTCAGAGCCGAAGCCGACGAGAAGCTCCAATGGATGGATTCGGACACTGGACTCACTAACATCAGAGTCGGCAAAGATGTTATGTTCAGATTCTTCGGCAGTGACTTCAACTCCACTCACGTGACCATTGGTTTCACTGACACCAGACCTCCCGAGAATAACAGCGACCGGACGTGTAAGCCGGGGAACAGGCAGTTCAATACAGAGCCGATCTCCGATCAAATATTGACCTCAACCATCAACATCGGCACTCCGGGCCTTTACTACCTGTGCATTGGTGTCAATATCAATGGCAACACTGAGGCTCAGTTCCGATACGCCGACGACGCCGGAAGTATTCATCTTCAGATCGAAGCCGAGTCTCCTCTGATTCCTTTCGGAGTTCAGATCGCGTTAATCGTAATCCTTTTATGTATGTCCGGACTCTTTTCTGGTCTCAATCTCGGATTAATGGCTTTGGATAAAAACGAATTAAAGGTTTGAGTAATTTATGTCTAAAGTACTTGATTTGAGTTCTTTATAATTAGGTGATCGAGAGTTGCGGAACAGAACAGGAGAAACAGTACGCCAAACAGATCGCTCCGGTCAGGAAACGGGGAAATTATCTTCTCTGCACTCTATTACTCGGCAATGTTTTGGTCAACTCAAGTATGACCATCTTCTTGGACGACCTCTCCAGTGGTTTGGTAGCTGTAATCATCTCAACCCTATCTATTGTGGTGTTCGGTGAGATTATACCTCAGGCCCTGTGCTCAAGACATGGACTGGCGGTTGGGGCCCGCACTGTATGGATCACATACTTCTTTATGGTGGTCACATTTCCTCTGTCGTTCCCTATTTCCAAGATTTTGGACAAGATTTTAGGTAATATACCATTAATTGATCTCAAATCGGTTCTTATAATGATTTGTGATTTGGAACCAAAAAGGAATTTATTTTCAGAAATAGTTTTAGTGATCAATAGATTGGTTCATATATTCCAATAGCGATCGATATTTAATCAATGAATTGTTTGCACACAAACTCATTAATTGATTTTGACATTCAGGTGAGGAAATCGGAAACGTTTACGACAGGGAACGCCTCATGGAATACATTAGAGTCACCAAAGATCACAATCGACTCGATGCCGATGAGGTGAACATCATATCGGGTGCGCTCAAGCTGTCAAAGATCAAAGTGGTTGAGATCATGACGCAAATCAGTGATGCGTTTATGCTTCCCTACAACACAATACTCAACTTCGAGACAATGACTTTGATCAACAATACCGGTTATAGTCGTATCCCTGTCTATGAGGGCGACCGCAATAATGTGGTCGGCATTCTTCACGCTAAGGATCTCGCCTTCACTGATCCCGACCAGAATATGCCGATCAAAGCCCTGATAGAGTTCTACAAACATCCCCTCTATTTTGTCTACGAAGACGTTACTCTTGATGTTATGCTCAATGAATTTAAACAAGGTAACAATGGCTATAATTGACAAGTAGAGTGAGACTTGTCATTGCATGTGAACTACATATAGACTATCTGTTAATCAATTGACCCAAATTAGTGAAATGACCATCGATTTTACTCTCAGGTAAATCCCATATGGCTTTCGTACGTAAAATAATCGACGACGGCATCAATGATCCGGTCTATGAGTTGGCCGGAGTCGTGACTTTGGAGGACGTGATCGAAGAGCTGATCCAAGCGGAGATCAATGACGAGACTGATGTGATATGTGAGTGCTTTTCGATAAGCTTTTATTGGTATTTCTTATGAATTTAATGATCACTCGATCGCATTCTTATCTCTATGTAAACGCATAACAAGTTATTTATTGCAATTGTTTTTATTGATGGGATTTACCATTTGAGAGGGAGTTCGCGACTATAGTCCCATAACTGGATTAAGACATAGTCTGCCCATTAGTTTAGCCAATGATTATCACAGTTTGACTAAATTATGAGACAAAGATGTCTAACGATTGCATAATCATTGGTAAGTCTTTATCTGAAGATCTAAGTCTTTAATACCCATAAAACTTTCTGATAGTTTACGATTTAATTATTTTCATTTCACAATTGGTATTTCGAAACCCAGTGTTAGACCAGTTATCGCTCAATCATTACGAATCTCAAGTCATATCACAATGGATTCACCGCTATTCCAATCTTCTGAAGGGCTCTTGTCTTTGCATACCTAGACTTAATCCCCCGATCACTACTACAATTCGTGATCCACCTGTCCATTGGTTGAGCTGATGATAATAGCTATGACTGTCCGCACCCGATATCCTGTCGATTCTCAACTCAAAGACAACTTTCTCACTAATAAGAGATAACTTAAGTGTTGGAGAAGTGATTCGATGAACAATTTGTGTCAATATTAGGCTTAAGATTAGATAAATGTCTCAAACAATTAGTATTTGTTATCATTTTTAACATTAATTAACTTTTGAGCCAAATATCAGACAATAATCTCTGAAACAAATTTCAGCCGACAATCGCCGCAAACAGAAGCGGAAAGAAGTGGTTAACCGACCAAACTATTCGGACTTCCTTCGGATCGGTGGCGGTCTTCCGGAGAGTTCTAAGATTGTGTCCTCACAGTTAGCACTCGCCGCCTACCGATATCTGTCTACTTGTGAGCAAAACTTGTTAAATCTAATGTCACTCAAAGACTATTTACAATCGCTGTTCAGTTGTGGAACCGTTCACTTCCGAGTTGTTATCTGAGAACGTCCTCAAGAGAATGATGTCGAAGAAGATATACTTTGAGGTCAAAGTCGGTCCAAACATTCAGTTCGACTCAATTCAAAACATTCCTAAGGACTGCATATTATATACTTATGGAAAGGCAGCCGATTATTTCATTTTAATACTCGAGGGAAGGGTTAAAGTGATAATTGGCAAAGAGAGTCATACCTTCGAAGGCGGACCTTTTGTCTACTTCGGTACTTCGGCACTCAAACTCACCGCCGGTGATAACGAAAGGGTCGTCAAATCAACGTCTTTGGGACGGCTTTCCATCACTGAAGGTTAGATCTGATCACTTAACAAATGACAAAAACTAATTACTTTTTGATCACTTCTTCAGTACCACAACAACAACTATCACCTCCAGAGTCAACGATAAAGACCTCGTCGTCGACAATATCGACCACCGGTTACAGGGCTTCCATAACTGAAGGCCTGATGCAGTCGAGGGACGGCTCATTCATACCCGACTATACAGTGTTTTGTGTGGAGAACACGACTTACATGAAAGTGACCCGATATATGTATTTGGCCGCTATTCGGACCACAATTATGGAACGACAGAGAAAGTCTGAACAATCAATAGATCCGGAAGACGAAGGGATTATCCAATTCGGAGCTCCCCGAAGAAGTCAAGAGTCGTTGACCCCAAGCACTCAGCCATCAAAGACAGTCTCTCCAAAGACGACAACACAGCCTTCCAACCAAACCCATGAGCGGACAGGTCTGGGAGAACAGGACGACAGTGGGATCGATACCAACAAAACCAATAATATTAGTGATAGTAATAGTAAATTAAATACTAATTCAAATCTAAATAATGATAGTCTGAGCCATAATAGCACTGAAAGTATTGATAGTATTAACGGAAATCAGTTGAAACACAATTCGAGTCAATCCGATGAAAAATCTCATCTCATTTGACAATAGTTTGCGAACAAATTTCAAATCAAATCTATATTTTCGGAACAAATGCCAAATAAATTGAAAGTATTATCGCGTTTAGAGTATTTATAAAAGGCAAACAACTTCTAGTCTTTTCATTGGTTGAGATTTTATTTAACAATTTTATGATCTTTAAAATTATTCATCAATTTATTCGTCGAATTCTAAATTTGTTAATTGTTTTCATCGTTTTATTGAATCCATATTTTAATTATCATTAATTTTGTGAAGAAATTAGAGTTTATCTGATTTTTAATAAATTCTATTAAATTAAACCTCAATTTCATTCATTTAATAGCATTTGAAATGTCATATCGCTATCGATAACTAATTGGCGCCCACTATGACAATGATGACAAGATTATAGGAAATCTTTTGGAATTCTTTGGAGTTTTCTTGTAATTATCATCTCATCGATGGTTATTATCATCTTCAGAGAATCAAAACAAGTGACCAAACACTTAATGATGACCAACAAAGACATTTTAAATTATCTGATAGTTTTAAGGTATGTTAAAGTGGGAGAAAAAGAGGTATGTTATCATTGTTTTAACCATGATCAAAATTCAAAGCTCACAAATATGAACGAAAGACTTGACTGCAAACGAAATTTAATTGGTTTCTCGTCATCTATTTATGTTTACCCCGAGAGTTGTATTTCAGGTAAGTATTTGTAAATTGTAGACATCGAAATAGTTGCATGATAACATTTATTAACATACTGTGCACAGTAACATGGTTAAGACAAGACTGACTATTAGTAGTATTAAACAAGCGTATTTATGTTAGCATAACAGGATATTAGCAATACTTGCGAACTTTCTAGTAAATATAAACATGATGATATTACTCTCGTAATTCTAACGACTATAATATTTTCAATTGATTTGAATATTATTTGAATTCAAGATATTTGTCTTATCGTTGCGTTATTTTATTTTAATTGTGAAACTTGGAAATCGATTTCAATCTAATGAAGAATCAATGAATTGAAGTAATATATCAAATAAAAGATGATTCTGTTTATTGATAAACAGAATTGTTTCGAAGCAAATCCTATGAAATGATTGATCAATAAATAAACTCCGAGGTCACTCAAAAGTTTTTTTTTCGTTTCTAATACCAACAACTGTTCCAGTTTCGTGTTCGTGCCCACTATGAAAATAATGAAAAAGTTTGAGAATTGATTTTGATTTCGTGTGAAATAAAATTCTTATTTTAATATAAATTAAGAAATTAGTGATCAGTGATCACAGAAAATAATGATCAAAGTTTGCAAAGAATTGATCGTCAAATAAAAACAATGTTCACATACTTTACAACTGTTTGGACTTTCGTTGAACTATATTTTTGAAATTTTCAAATATTTGTCATTTAGTTATAATTAATGAAATCGGAATATAAATTAATAAAAATTCATAAATAAAGATCATTCGTTGAAATAATTCTGTAAATTGTAATAATTATAATCACTTCTTCATTAAAAAATAAATCATTATTTAATTCGTTTTCGAGTTAAAAATATTAATTGATTATGAATTGTAATAAATGACTATCGAATAGGTAATCAAAACCAATTAATATTAATCCAAAACTCTTGAAAAAATGTGTGAAAGCAATGCCAATATTTTCCATAGTTTTCTTCAGAAGTTTTGTCTCTTACCGAACCAGAATGTAAAAATAAGTTACACGATTATATTGACAAGATGGTTCCATATTCTACATTTCTCTCTTTGCTTATTGACTATGTTAAATGGATCTTCGCGTCCGTATTACTTTGACTTGTTCCAAAGCAAGTACATAGTGGGCAGTAAAGTGTTTTACCACATTATTTTGATTGTATTTAATTTATTCGTGGTATCAATTTTCTATGTGATTCACTTTTCAAATGAATCAAATAATTTTTGGAATATTATTCAAATTGTTCTGAAAGAAGACCAATCATTATCCCCTCGTTCACTGAGAATTAAATCAAAACTCATCGGTTTTGTTCTCAGATATATCCAAATCATTTCGGTTTCAATAAATTTCGCGACTATTTGTTTCGGACTTTCTATAATGTTTTGGACTTACGATTGGATTGAGTTTTTCATCTATGGATTGCCATCGATAGCCTTGGCATTCAACTGTCTCCGTCCCATTACACCCGTGACTTTGACATATACCTTGTCTTTTGTAATTATCGGTTATCATTGGTATAACAAACTCAAGAATTTAAACAATCGGTTGGAGAATATTCCTAAAAATTATATATCATTTCATTGGGTTATCAAACGTATTCTTAGCGAACACAACATTATTTGCGATAAAATTTATGAATTAAACCAATTCTTCAAAAGAACATTATTAGCGACGATTTGCTTTATTATGCCATTAAACCTATTCCTCGTCCATCAGCTGATCCTCGGAAAGATCGACAATCTATTCCTTTTCTATTTAATCCTAATCGGAACCATTCAAACGGTTGGACTCAGTTTTCTTGTGATAATCATTTCAGCGATTATTAACAGAGAATCGAAAAAAGTGAAAAAACATTTAATAGTGATAATCAAATCCAAGACCAAACTGTCGGATAGTATTAAGGTATGTCAAAGTGGTCAACAGTTCAAAGTTCAAAATCTAATATCTCTTAAAAGCTCATAAATACAATGGAAAGGGTAGACAACAAACGAGATTTAATTGGTTTCTCGTGCGGTAATCTATTTATGTTTACCCCGAGAGTTGTATTTCGGGTAAGCATTTAAATACTTTTAATTGATTTTTAATCTCATTTTAATTTATAGATATTTATCTTATCGTTGCGTTATTTTATTCTAATTGTTAAACTTGGAAATCGATTTCAAT
>JAQGAJ010000760.1:0-12763 GCA_034689365.1 Liebstadia similis
ACTAAAATTTAAATTCATCTCATCGTTCAATAAGTTTTTAATCTCAGCGTTGATATAATGAATGAGTTTCAGAGAATTCACTCAAAGTATTTCAAATCATCCGAAGGTTTCTTCCCTTCAGACAAAATAATTTGGAATTTTGCCAATATTTCGATTAGTTTTATGAATCATAAACCAAAACAAATATCTGGAAATTAATTTGAAGTTATTTCTGATTAAATTCAGATTAACATGAGTTGAGTTAATTCGCAAAACTAAGTGACCGATAGAACCAATGAAAAACAGGTTCATAGAAAAATGAAAAACAACTTTTCCATATTTACCAGATCTTTAATCCCTTGTTATGAGTCATATTCGATATCTTTATCTTTAAATCTTCTAAATCTCGTTATATTTTCGTTTAATGTTTACATTTAATACATTTCATCAGCAAAAGCATTCACTCAAAAGCTTTTTCTTTATTATTATTTTGATATAAAAATCTTATTTTTTCTGAAAATGAGATTAATATAGGAAATGATAATAAAATAGCTTTACTTAGAAGAACAGAAGCCTTTCAACAAAGACTTCAATAGTTAATGATTTTTATGATTATGTTTGGGATTTCTTTCTCAACCTTTTATAAAATATTTCCTTTTCCTTCGTCTTAACCACTATTTATGAAATGATAGATCAGATAAATATATAGAAAGTTTGAATTACTTTTATTATTGCAATGGAAACGGTCGGACAAAAAACAAGGCCAACCAAGAAGTCTGTTCGGAGGGACAGATAGACAAACAGTGGTTTTGAACGCAATTATCGTCTCTATTGATGATCGCATGGCTATAATTGTGTTCATATCTCTGGTTTAGTAAAACTAATGTTTTAATAAAAGCCAATTATATCTCGAAATAAATGGTTTTCAAAAAATAATAATTAATAACAATAATAACGATTCAAAATGACTTCATTACTAACGATTAATTGCAAACCATTTCTCTCATCGGTCGACATCTGAAACGACAACTGAAATATTGTTTGCAAACATTGGCCGACAATAAGGTATAAAAACATTTACTGTACCCACACTTACCTCTGTTTCCTGTGTTCCTCACAATTACATAATTATCGCAAAAGTTTTTCGTTTTATTGCGGATATAATACAAGTTTTACCAAAATTTTTTCTGACGAGAAAACATGGATCCGAGAGACAGATATAAGTTTGGTTTATGGTATTGTGGTCCGCCTTAAATAAACCGCTACCGAACCCACTGGCCATTTCCCATTGTAGACATTTCCCATTGTCTGAATTAGTGGTCAGCGCCAGAATAGGTATTTCTTTGCTTTCAAACTTAAAATAACTATTCGAATATCAATTATTATAATTATAAATTGATTTCCAATGGATATGAGAACATAGGAGAAGATGAGATGAGACGAAACGATCGTTTTTGTTTGAATTAGCTATTCATTAAAGATGTGATTTTGAAAAATAAGATCGTAATTGAATTTTGATAAACTTGTCTTCATCTCTATATCTAATTCTTGGACGGATAATTAGGTGAGGTATTCACCGTCAATGAACTGATAACAGATATTCTGTTCATTTGAAAACCTATCCAAACATATATGAAGTCTACCACAGCGTCTGAGCAAATGATTCAAATCGCAGACACGAATACCGCCGGCGGACAGATATTAGACATCATATGATAACAAATAATCGACTACTTCTTCAACAATTGTGTCTCTCATATAATGACATTCGAGTCATTACAAACGATTATATCGTTTACTTAAAAATGTATTTAATTAATGACATTTTCGAATCGATAGTTAATGATGAGAGAAGTGGTCGGAGAGGGTTCTCGAGCTCTCTCTATCTCTCTCGGGCTCTCTTACCTTCATTACAAGTTTCATTTGACATTCAGATAATGCCTCAAAGCTCTGGTATTCTTGAAAAGACTTTGAGGTCCAGTTAGACAGGAGTTTAACTCAATTTTGATAATTAGATAATAAACTCGAAGATTCTGTTATTTGCCAACTGATTAACATTCTATCAATTAATCCAAACATAGTTAATGTTGTTTTTGTAAACAAACTTTATATTATTTCAAATTGATATTATTTCTGATCTCTTTATTGGCAATAAAAGTTATTGACTATCAAATAGCAATTGTTGGTAAACAAGGTATGATAGGTATGGTTGGGTTAGTTTATGGTAGCTTTAGGTAGCTTTCAGTTACCTTAAAATACATTTATTTTATGTGTGTTTTGCATAATCTCTGTTATTATGTGTTATGACAGACATTAAAATATCAATAATTGATTATAAAAATGAAAAATTATTCGGAAATTGTGGCGAACAAAGTGCTCAGAAGAGCGAAGAGCTCAGAGGCCATGATATCAATGATAGCAATGATGATCATTAGTTTGAATCGCAATCACATAAATAGTTTCGATTTATTTAATGCCTCGAAACAGACAAAAGTCGAGACCTGACGCACAATCAGGTGAACTCATATAAAGCGAATCCATTTTTTCAAATATTTCCTTTAAATAACGGAATCACGCCTAAGGATTCCCATCACTGCTCAGCCATTGTAGTGACCACTCATCCGACCCCTCACTCTCTGAGCCGTCGCTGGCGATCATATTTGTTGCGATTGACATTCAATTCAATCGAATAATGCATTTTATATATTGATAGCAATTAAATATTAATTTCTATAAAATTGATTTCCTTTTAATGAAAACTAAAAATTATATAATAATAATGAATTTAATACTATTCTAGAAATAATAATCCTTTAGTGATATTTCAATAGTTGATTCAATCATTTACATAATATTGCGGTAAACAAAATGAGCGAAATGGTCACAATTGTCACAATGGGCACAATTGAAGGACAAATTGAGTGAACGGAAGTATACCTCGAAAAATGTTTTCAAAAAATAATACATTAAAGTAAAAGTCATTACTTGGTTTGAATTTTTCAGTTCTTCTGTTTCACACTTTTTTGTTTTGGTTTTTTATATTGAAATCTAAGAAGTTTTTCAGGTCTACCGTATGGCTGAGTGGTGTGGGATATGCCGGTGGTCGCGATGATTGGTTATGGTCTGAGTGCCAATAATTATAGTCAAGTCGTCAAAACAAGACTAATGTTCGCGCGTATAACACAAATATATGTTATTAATATCCGTTGAAATGACCGCAAAAATAGAAAACAGACCAATACTTCCCGAACTTGTTATGAAGACATGCCTTTCAATACTTTTGCCGTCAATAATCATATCTGAGATTACTTTTCGAACCAAATGTCTGAATAAATTTAAGACATGAATTGAAACAATCGATGTAACCGTCGATTTCAATCTCGATGTCATCTCTAGTCTGAACAATGCCTTAACACTGTTCTGTCAGACAATGACCAACACTTGAACGGACGGCACGCGTCTCATACCCTATGTGTCCATATGTTTGAAGAGTAGTGACAAAAGTGAGTGCAAATGTGTCGATACAGCGATGACATGACTCGAGAACATTCATAAATATATGTAATTCAGGTGTAAATGACTTTCATATATCTGTCGGTTTGACTCGATTTAAATTAGTGCAGCTGTTTATGGATGTGTTGTATGACTGGGTATCAAATGGAATGGTATTCGCGCTGATTATCGCTCTCAGAGACCAAACTTAAGTGAAGAGCAGCTGCTCTGCAATACTCATAACACGCATGAAATGCATATTTCACTGACAACTGGAGTGGACTGGACTCGACTCAACTGATGCTTGTAGTGGACAGAGGGACGGACAATGGTCACAAAGGTCGTAATGGTCACGATTGTAGTAATGGTCACTTTGCTATGATCGAGACCCAGAGTCAGCTAAACTCAACCAATTTAACTGAATTAATAGCCATATCGACCCCTTTAGTGACCCCTTTAGTGACCCCGACATTCAAATAAATCACAAACAAGTTTATTGAAATATAAATTGCGGACAACTCTGGCAACGGGTCTGAGGGGTCAGACTGTGTGACACTTGAGTTGTAGTGACGATAAAACTTCAATGACTTCGACAATAAATATTGAATTCATTTATTGTAAAAGCGGTGAACTCTAACACTGAAACGATCATAAATTTTGATGAAATAATTTTCACAATGGATTCTGTGCTCACCTTTTGACCAGAAAATCGTTAACAGAATATATAAGTTATAAATAATAATTAACTGACATCGAGAGTGAGCTCTCATAATAGACTTATACCGGACTTCCATTCGACTGTAAAGATGATCACTATTTCGATGACAACTACGGATCACTGAATGTTTTGTAGTTTCATAAGTATCTCATGGGATGTAAAACAATAGAATAGAAGAGATAACATATAGCAATGAACAGAAGCTGTCCATTGTGTGTATATCCTGGTCGTGGTGTTCCCCAATTCATAGATCGCTCGATCATATCATAAGACGTCTTTGCATTACATTATTCAATGTTTGTCTGAATTATTAATGAAGAGAACGGCTGTGAAAGCAATTGCATGATAAATGTGAATATCGTATTGCTTTCAAGTTATGTGAATAATTGATTGATAAATATATGCATTACTCCATTATATGGCGAGTGATGTCCTTTCCATTGATTATCTGAGGATATGAGGAACGGGAGAACCGATCGGATGACAGTTTGATCGCTATTAGTGGGGCAGACCTTTTGGACCCAGAGTTGAACCACTTTCACGAATAACTACTCTTTTAATGATTTCTAAATATCAAAGACTCTTCTCTTCGATCACTGAATTCAATCATTCGATGTAATAATGTATTCAATCATTTAATTAATTGTGTTTCCAATAATACAATTGATTGCAATCATTGGATCACTAATTGAATAAATATTGAACAATGAATAACAAGAATATTGAGTGAAATCAATACCCTTTAGGACTAATGTCATATCATTTTTCACATTTATTCCATTATTATTGTAAATATCGATGTTTTCGAAGATTGGTTTTCGGTTTTCAATTGCGGACAAAAACAGATTAATTCTGAAAATAACAAACAAATTGTGTTTTAGTCTCACAAAACTGGTTATTCACAAACAAAACATCTTTTGTTTGTCGTCGAGTCTTATAAAATACTACTATCATTACCACTAAATTACCGCTAGTATATAACCACTAGTATATAACCACTCGGGGTATTTTTAGTTTTCAATCAAAGCTTCTGACAAAATGTGAACTCAAGTTCAGATTCATTTCACACCCACTGGTTATCCAAAATTCAAATAATTCTGATTTTAATCAAAATTAATGTGATTTTAGTTATCATTTTGAAGACTATTTGATTAAATTCGGAGTAATTCACGCAAAATATGTAATTTAAGTAAACAAATGACTGGAATTTCAAATTAAATTCATCTAAAAGTCAATGATTATGTCTGAAATTGAGAATCAATTGCTTATAAGTGTTATCGAGTAATACATAAAAATCAAATCAAAATCAAATGTTTGTGCAATAAATGCCATAATTTTAAAGACATGTGAAAAAGATTTCAATTATTTGATTTGATTTCTCATATAATTCTTTAAATAGTATTATATAAACCATTATATAAAGTCATTTCATTTTCTCTTATCGACAATTTCTTGGCTTTTGAGAGAAATATAGTTAAAAACCAAAATCAAAACTCGAGATAATATTATATTTCTCTGCGAAGCCTTAATTGGATGACTCCTTATATACTCCTTATTGGATGATTGAAGGCATCACTCGAATTGATCTTTGAGTCAAAAGTTTTATGTTTTTTATTATGAGATTTTATTTGGCTATCAGTCGAGCATTTGATGCCTTAAAGAATGAATTCCACAATATTTTTATGGCAAATAAATTTCTGGTCCGACAACAGACCCGTCCGTTCCGTCCGTACATTCATTTTATTTTCATTACATTAAATGTGAGATCACTTTACTCTTCGCTGTTTTTTAAGACAAAAATTTGTTTTCTAAACACCGCTAAAATATTTTTGGGTAAACATAAAGGACCGGCATATGGGCTGCCGTTGGGTAACAGAGATGCACAGACTCTTCGGGCGCTCCGAACGACTCGAACACTTGTCCGGCGCTGAAGACCTCCAGAGAGTGGACGATCTGCGCGTCTCTGATGCCAACAATAAGCCTCAAACCAAAAAGTTTTATTACATTTTATTACTTTTTAGCATTTCATACCCCAAACCAATGCCTGTGTTCTCTAGAAATTGTAAAAAATTTTATTTATAAATCGATTTTATAATAAGCTTACAATGAATCAGATTCGCGACGTTTAGACATAAAATCATTCTTCAGATGTTCGCCAAAGAATTCTTAAGAGTTCGGGTGATTACCGATCAGATCAGACCAAAGGATCACTCTTTGCCTCTATTTGTCAATTGGTCTCAATAGTGATGCCCACAAACCCTTAGTATCAGAGGTTAACTAAAATATAAAATTGTTAAACGAAATGAGTGTTCACTCTCTCTGTCATTCACTTTCACTCTAACTCTGGTCATAAAAGGTATGCCTTTCTTATTGAAACTATAATTGCATTTGTTTTCAATAGATATCTGCATAAAGTGATACAAATCTCTCGCACATAATGACTGACATTATTTTCAGATAACTATTTATAAGTGAAGAAAAAGTCAAAGACATTGGAGGAGAGAGAGAGAGAGAGAGAGAGATCGCAATGAAAAGCGAATAAAAATAAAATACAAATAAAAAGTTTCTACTAATGAGAAAAACTTATCAGTGAATGTGAATATGGTTTGAATAGAAGAGAGAAAATTACATTTTATTGAAAGTGAAACAGAAAGAGAAGAAAGAAAACAATTGTTGACAAGAAAGTGGAAGTAAGTGGAAAATTACAATTAACGCACGACTAAAAAATTAGTTTCATTAAATCGCTATGAATTCCTTACCGGAGAGTATATGCTATGAAAAACCAAAAGACAATGAGTTTTGCACAAAATGTGTTTGTAGTGAAGACAAGTGTTGGCGTTTCGTGCCTTATCTCCGATGTAGGTCTTCGTCCCCACAATTAATCACCTTTTAATTCCTTGGAATCACTCTTCCAAACAAATTATAATTAAATGTTTTTGGGCTAAACATTGATTTCTTTGCTCAGAATACTTGAGATTTGAGAATAATTCATAGCTTTTTAGACAATTTAGGTAAACAATAATCAATCGAAACATTATTTTCTCATATTCTCAATCTCTATAATAAAGTATCAAATAATGAAAACATAATTAGTCGATGACAGAGATGTACGGCTCTATTGTCTGATCAGTCTTTGATGTTCTAATAACTCAGTTTCAGACAAATTAGTTTTCTCTCGAAGTGATAGCCATTACAAGAGTCGGCTTTGAGTGCAATGAATGCAAATTATCGCCTAATATATAATAATAGTCTTCAATTCATTATTAGCCGAATAATGAATTAAATATTTTCATTGTTTACGTATAAACACTTGATTTGTTCACTCGATTCAGGAATCCATCGCCCGATCCCTCGATCGAGGAATAAAAGGAGTCTAATATTGGTTATTAATACGGGAATAGAGTTCGGGTTCTCGTCGTCGATGGAGTGCAAGCGAGCGCTGATTTGATGGATGACTTTCAGATGACTTTTATGGAAATAATGTTAACTGAGAATTAAATATTGAGAGCACAGTCTCTGTTCCCGTGCAGTGTCTAATCGGTATCGGAGTGTCATTAATATCTTGGGCTCATTCATGCCTCTAAATAGTTGGCGCTTTTCGTTCATCACTAGAACTGATGGTAATCTTGTAAAATCAATATAATGTCCGCCCATTTCATCATACGTTGTGTTATAGTTATAACTCTTATAATGGATTTTATACATACATAAAACGAAGGCATTGATCCACAAAAACGAGTTAAGCATTGAACTAACTTTTTGCAGGTGGATCTCAAACGTGGATCTCATTGGTGATAGACATCAACCGTTCCTCTGCTGTGTTCCAGTGCTGTAATGCCTCATCTCATTCACTCGAATGCCTTATCAAATGTGATTTCTAATATGCGATCGCTCTGTTGTGCGTCAAACGACCCGATCCTATCTCAAAGCCGATGCCATATCTCGCATATAAGGCATAAAATAAGTATTTTTACTATTTTTACTCTAATATCGTTCGGGTGTTAGACTAGTGTTACACGCATTTCATGCATATATGCATATTGAAAAGGGGACCGACTCTTCTACCGCTCTCTCCATCGCCGCACAGACAAACTGGTCGTCGTCTTCGCTAATCTCGCTATTTGTAGCTCTGAGTAATTGCTCGACAATGTGTGAAGCGCTTCAATATTCACTTTCCATACACTTTCCACTATAAATACACTTTAGATCGATCTGTATATCAGACCAACTGATCCACACAGAGCTCAGGTCTTCCTCTCACTCTCTCCTCGCACTCCCTTCTCTCTCACACTCTCTCCCAAACAAACAATAATATGGAATATTTTGTTCGAGCAAATAGTTGGGTAAATATTCAAAGAACGCTGTAATGGGTCAGTCGTATCGATGTTCTGTGTTCTCAACGCTCAGCACTCGGTATTGGTATATGCCTTCAGATTACTCTGAGTTTTGTTCTCATTTTTATTGCTATCTGTATGTCAGATGAAATAGTTTTGTTGTCAACTATCAAAAGATAGGCTAATATTTTAGTGGAGAGACATTCGCAGAGAAGAGTAGAGACCAGACCAGAGCACAGGATTCGTAAGCAAACAGTGTTATTACTAACGGCTCTCACTTTCCAACAGATTTGGCCGGAGTTGAGGCCAAAGGTATGAAAGACAAACAAAAGCCGAGTCCGGCTCCCAATACAAGCAAATAGAGTAGCGTTTATTGCAGTCGACTAACGCTTTCACTTCCCATTAACCCTTTCCTCTATGAAATATGAGTATTATTGCTATGACTAGTCTCGACACTAGACTTAAGGCACAAAATTCCAAATCAATTTTGTTTTTACTCCGACAACACTTTTCAGTTTACTTTTGACGACTCTTTCAATAGACGACACACAAAACACCCAAAACTCTAAATTACTTTTTATGCATTTAAACCCTTTTGGACAGTAATAAACATAAGGATGAGCACAACGAAGCACACCATAAGAGTATAATAGCGAGGTAGGGGTGGGTGAGGCTGAGTGAGGTCGAGTGAGGTGAGGCAGTCGGCGATCCAAATGATAGGGACGACCAGAGCTCTCACTTTACCGATGATGGCTCTCAACAACTCTTTCAAGTATTCATATCAAGCAAATAGTGTTCGCATCAATCAGTTAATCGAGATTTAGCTCAAAACCATTCATAATATTAAATGAGTAAATGAGAAAATTAGTCTTCAATTTCATCCATTTCTATAATTACCAAACTATATCATATAAACACAAACTTCGTGGTAAATTCTAAAACACTTTCAACACATATACCCCAGTAATTCACAACTCCTGACAGTTCTTTGAGGGATATTTGAGATACCATTTTATTGTTAATTATTTCAAATTCAACATAATTTATTCGATAATTTATTGATTTGGAAATTAATAAAACCCTTTTAGAATTGATTGCTCAAAAATATGTCTAATGTCTAATGGGTTAGACCCGTGTCGGCCACACTTCCGAATGGCTTAACTCCATAAACAATTTTGATCAGAGTTGCCGACCCTCTGGCCATCGCTGAACCACAGGCGAAGTAAAGTCAAGGATAGTGAAAGTTATTCTATAATATAATGACAACCGTTTTGTACGAATAATATTCGACTTATTGTCACTAAATTTAGGAATTTTGTTGACCCGAGAAGACGACCCTCTCTTTGACGCCCCGCTAGTACTCAGACAATAACAGATATATTGGTTTCGATGCCGTTGTTTGCTATGAAGTGAAGCTCAGGTGATATAAAATATGACACACTTTGCCATAAACACGATATTTCAAGCGATACAGTCCGACCTCTTTTTACTTTAAACTTTATTTTATTTTAAATTGAAATCAAATAATAATAATCAGATTAATTAATACATAAAATAATTTTATTTATTATTTTGATTGAAAAATATGAGAAGCAATAAATTAATTAATTTTGGATCAATTCTTAAATTATTCGTATTCTCTGATACAATCACAAGAATAATCTAAATCTCAAGGTATTTGTGATGACTTCACTTTTGGATTGATATTTAATCTGATCGTTGATTCGGTGATCAATCAATTGAACCGAATATAATCAGACTGACTGACAAAGTGATTGTAAATAATTATAATTCAAGGGTAAATTTACCTAAAGTGCATTGGATAGTATTGGACTACACTAATGAAATGGTCAGTTTTCTAAGAATTAATGACCAGTAAAAACGGAGGTCACAATCGGGGTTAGACTGTATTGAGATCGCCGACTGGGCTCAAGACTGGGCTTTGGCTCTCTTTGGCCTCACTTTCACTATTAGTTGTCATATCAATAGCTAAATGTCATATAATGTCTGCACTTTTGAAAGAACTCAATAACAGTTTCGTATTTTTGAAAGCTTTCAAATTAGTTTATAATTTCAGTTTATGGCCCCGTCTTTGGTCACCGGCGCTACTCTTCTCTGATAACCAAGACTTTCATAGATTTTCAAAAAGATTTTGACAAACATTTGAATTGCAGTTTATTTTTAAGTAATGGGATATTTAAGTAATGATCGGTAAAGTAATGCTTTGAAAGTATTGGCAATAGTAATGATGTATTTAATGTTAGATATGATCAAATCCAAGCAAATCAAGTCATATCATGCAAATTGTGATTCAAATCATATGATCGATGCAATTGAGTTCATTGAGTGCATTGATTTTGTCGACACTTCACTAGAAATCCATTGAAATATTGTCCCCAAAAATAAGTGTAGAGTTGAGGCAAAAGTGACACTCAGTCTGAGTGTATGTCTGAGTCTATGATCGCCTTTTGACAGATCCGAGTATTTACTCAAAAAACACAGGAAGTTGTCGATCAATGTGACGATCACTTTCTGACCAAAGAAAGAGACAAATCTTTGCTTTTCAATGAACTTTCAAAAACACAGAATAAGTGTTGGCTTTTGTTCTGACAATTGATTCGAATTGAATTCAATTTTACATTTGTCTGCCATTCGTTCGGAATAATGGCTCAATTGTATTGATATCAGTCTTTCCACTGATTCGCTATTTATTACCTTTTTATTCATCTTTGAGTTGAGTTTAAATTTTGTTTGTATTTCAGAATCAAATCTTTCAATTATTTAATGTTGAGATTGAAAATCCAATTAAAATGATAATAACATTAGTCTTTGTTTTTGTTTTTTTTGTTAATAAAAAACTTTTTGACCGAAAATTTATTGAATTTATCGAATTGATCACAAAAATTAAAGCACATGTCTGTTGAAATAATTTAGTGGACGGACAGGTTGTGTGAACAGTGACTGAGGACGGGCTCTGAGCTCAGACCCGGCGCGAGACTAATCTAGATATTGAGTTATCAGTCATTCATTTGCTTCTCTCAAATGATTTGAGCGAAAACTCAACAAAATTGTCGATAAGAGAGAAGCGATTCCTTTATTTTGTTTCCAGATTTCGCTTATTTTTGTTCGCAGTTTAGGCGACTTTTACTGCATTTGATATCAAATAAAAATTAAATAAAGTATTTATGATTTAAAAAATTTATTTCATTTAATTAAATCACATTAATCTCGTCATTAGTCGGGTTTGGACTTTGCTTTTAAATGATTTAACACACAATTCATAAGATCCAGATATGACGGACAGACGATCTACTGTTCCACCAGTTATTTGAAAAATCTAAGCAATTAAAAGAACTGATAACAGATTTTCATGTATTTTAACGATTAATTATTTTTGATTTATTGTCCAAATGTTTTGCGGAGAGTCTTAACCACTGAGAGATTGAAGTCAGAGAAGAAGTGGAGACACTTCTCATCAGAAAATGGTTTTTCAAAATAAATCACTGATTTATCAAAAGAGAAGTTAGACTGGAATTAAATTTATATAGACTTTTGAATCGGAGAATAATTTTCATCATTAAAATAATAATCAAATTCCGAATTCCTGTTGCGATACATAAAAGTCTTTTTTGATGTTCTCTTCTGTAAAAAATTAAATTTTAGAGAAGAAATAAGATTTTATTTTCGAATCATAATCTTCCAAATGGTCATTGAATTTAATTTTTTCCCTACAAAATGTCTGACGAATAATATCTACACGTTTTATGATATTTCAAACTCGAAGAACGAATTGGAGTTCATTTTTATGGCCGAATATCAAATTGGATGATATTCTCCTGATATGTCTCCTGTCGTTAAATATCTTTCTCTACTATAATCTCTTTACTGCGGACTTATATTAGTATTGAATTTAATAAATTCTAGATTATATGTCAGAAGACGTCCGATCAGTCGCTCAGCCGCTCATCACATGATTGATGAGCGGACACACTCTTCGCCTCATTTAGTTGTCATTATTTAAAGACTAAGTGCATTCGACTTTTATTTTGTCAATTCTTGCCATCAGTTTTGAGTATTTAAACAAACGTTTGTTTGGTTTTAAAACACAATTATTGTTCTTATATTAATATTTTGATGATTTTCATAAATACTAATCATTAGAATCAACGAAAGCATAGGAAAAACTAATAAAGAATTATATTCTCTTAAGTTTGCCATAAATTTTTGATTGATTGAACAT
>JAQGAJ010000761.1:0-12762 GCA_034689365.1 Liebstadia similis
GTCTAGATAAAAATAAACGTCTCACTATTAATCATTTAAACAGATTAAAAAGATAATAAATTTAATTTCTATCTTGGTACTATACAAACTTTGTTTTTAAATATTAACCATGTCATAATAACGACCTTTATGATTTATGATGACCAGATAGGAACATCATTATAATGGCAACAGTGGCAAAGGCAACCATCATCGCTCCCCTCACAATATCCCACTTTCTGTATGTCAAGTCTTCGGATCCGCTGATATCAGAAAGTCCTTGATCTTTAACTGGTCCATTGTACTTTAATAACCCTTTGTAGTTCAGTCCATTGATAGGTATATTTCCAAGGGTCGAAAAGTTCTTGTCGTCAATTGCAGTACCTTTGAAATAGTGATACTTAATTATCGAAAATTAACCAAGTTAATTCAACTCACGAGTAGCGTAGACAATGATAGCAGCTATCCATAAGACTAGGATCAGTATCACAATGCCCAAGGCGATTTTTGTAAAGATTGAATTCTTTTCTTTACAACCGAGTAGTAAAATGGCCAAGAATGCCAATATCGAAGTGATCAAGGTGAATCCAAAAGTCACCTTGTCTGTCTTGACACCAAGTGGCATATAAATGTCCACTGAAACGCTTCGAATGTTGGTTGTGATCTTGTCACAAACCGCTGCATTAATCCAGTAGACTAAGGACAGACCCGCTATGCACCCGATCAGACCAATTGAAAGGGCTTGTTTGGCCATTTTAATCGAGCTTGGTCAATTTAACTTTCAACTGTTATACAGGAAATATAATAAACTTGAATGCAATTTGCAAGTTAACAATCAATTTGAATATACTATCAATAGATTAAATTGATTAAATCACTTGGAAATTAATCATAACTTGCAATTAGTATTGAAATGTTATCTATAGTTGCTTAGAGATGGTCACTTTGATTCTCAAGTGGAATGCTTGACAATTAGCGAGAGATTATATTTAATTCAATATCAAGAATTGAGGCTTATTTGGTCAGAAAATCAATTATTTCAAGAAAGGAGTGTTTTTTGTAAATAATTTCTAAAAGATTTGACTGCCATTCAGTTTACACAAGAGTAGTTATTAAATTGGTAACGGCGACATAATGTATAACGATACCAGGATGAAACTTATATCAATCGATTCAGCATGATAAGTTATGCAAGAATACGTTTTTAAAAAAGGCTAATGGTTAAATTTAACCATTCTTCTTGAAGATAATTTAATTGAAGAATCGCAAGGTTAATACTCATTGGTTTTGTGCATTAACAAACAAGTTTATTTCTATAGAGTTTCAAACTTTAAAAATGAGTGATTTGAAAAGGACTGCAATTGTCTAATGAATATCCGAACTAATGGTTCGAAACACTATAACCATTTTGAACTTATTATGACTACACATAATGTTTCACCGAAGACATCAATAGAACTTTCAAACTTGAACGTCTCCAAATTTCTCAGCACACCCAAACTCGGTGTGTTTGAAACTCTATATCAATTGCTAAGAGAGATCTGTTTGAGGGAAGTGTTGGGTCGGAGTTGAGTTCATTGCAAAGGAAATTAGCGAAAAAGTGTTGCATTTCTCACATTTGTTAAATAGTAATAAATTCTAAATAACTATTGGCTTAATTTAATATTTTTCTAACGTCTCGATAGAGAAGAATATAATTATATTGATATACGATAGACAATCACTTCACTCATTTCGACTAATTTATCGGTAAATTATAATTTTCTCTCAATTTATAGGACTCTTAAGCCTAAAGTTATAATAGACTATAAATAATTTTTTCATCACTTCACCCGACCATAAATATCAAGGTTTAAAAGATATCAAGTTTATAATTATAAGATAAATCTATACTTTGTTTTTCGTACACTTTGTGAATCAATATTTTAGATTTTTGTTGAGCTTTCGTCGACTATCTGTTGGTTTCGTCAAAAGAGTAGTCAAACATTAGGCCTTACTGTGTGTCCGCTCCGACCCTCTGACCGATTGGCGAACAGACAGTGAGACCTAATGTTTGGATTACTGGTTATATTTGTTAAGCTAAGTCGGGTATGACCTCCAATATCATGGTGAATTTGGTATCATTTGATTAGTTATAGAGAATTAAGCAAATTCAACAATTAAAAACCCTAATCATTAAATCTTGAAGAATCCGAATAATACTCATAGTTATGGATCTTCAGAGGCGTCTAGTTAGACACTCTGGGAGATTTGAAGACCTTTGAAAGTTAAAAGTTTTGTTGATGTCTTGGGTGAAACAGATGTGTAGTCATAATGTTTAATAGGACTCAGATATTGATTTTTAATGAACTGAACCCACAAACCTATTAATACTCCAATCAAATAATCCCCTTTAAAAGTCTGAAGTTCTATACTCATAGTTGTTAAACATAAATTATCATGTTAAATTCAATGAATGAAATGATTTCAAGTTTATAGTATGATAAAGCAATAAATGAACCTTAAACTATTTTCATTCATTGAATTTAACATGTTTATTTATGTTAAACAACTATGAGTATTGTTATTCGGATTCATCAATAATTAATTCTTCAATAATAAAGATTTAATGATTTGGTTTTAAAAACAATTATTGAAGTTCTCGAATAAGTCTTAACTTTGAATTCTCTCAATGTAATTAAAAACACAATTAATGGTTAAAATATAGAATTGGATCAACACTTTTGGCATCTGTTCGGGTCCATCGAAATGAATGACTCGAGTGGTTGTCTCTATTGATTAAAAACCACTTCTCTTATAATTTGAACAAAGATTTGTTGAATATTTAATAGTTCTTCAGATTGATGTCCGCCAGCATTCAATCGACGGTACGTCTGACAACTGAAAACTTGTTCATTTTGACAATACGGGCGTCATTGAGGCCTTCGTGTAACGGACAGTTGCATTTGAATGACTTCCATTTGAAAGCTCCCAAATATTTGCCACACTTCGGGCACTCTATGTCTCCCTTCTTGTTAGAGCACAACAACGATGTCATCCATTTTATCGGTTCGATAAACAGTTTCCCGCAAAGCGTCGAATCTTTTATCTCACAATTTGACAAAACATTCATTTCATCGAAGAGTTCTTCATTGCATTGAATGCAATGATAATTGAATTTAGGTTCGGGTCTATTGATCGATAACTTGTAGTGATATGATTGCATTGGTGTACAGAACTGTCTCTCCAGACGACCACTGACTGAGTCTTCCCAATACTTTTGGGTCCAGATTTGTCTGAAAAGTAATTATCAGTAAATTTAATGAATTTGAGGACAAAATGGATTACTTCTTGAGACAGATGAGGACAAAAGCGCGATACTCGTGATTGGTTCGGTCCAACTGGTAGTCCATCTGTTCAAAGAGCAACAGTTGAGCCAAAAATCCTTGGTTTGGATTAATTCTTGGGCGCGAAGATCTGATCCGTTGAACCGCGTCTTCAGCACTGATGCGGTACTTCTTCATGAGGTAAGCGCTGACTATTGTGACCGATCGGGAGAAACCGGCGCCACAGAAGACCAGAACTGAGCCCTCATTTTCCACCAATTCTTCGTTTATCATATCATAACATTTGTCAAAGTGTGAGATCAGGTCTTCGAAGACATAGTCTTTGGCGTCGATGTGATGGAAGCGGCAGTTGTTTGGAATCAATTGAAGCGAAAGATTGATCAGATCTTTGGGATAGACTGCGATCACCAAAGAGATCCCGTTCTTCTTCATCGAGTAGTGGTTCTGAGCGAACTCAATGTTCCCAATCAACAGATTCTTCTCCACTTCCGTGAAGTCCTTCTTCTCGCAGTCGATTGGCATTAATAACAAATTCTTCTTCAGTTTTGAATACATTTTTCGTCAAATTTTCGCGAATTTAATGAAACATTAAAATCAAAATTATGTAAACAAATGGTCAAACAGTGCGCGAAACACGTGATTAGACTCGACATCAATGACGGCTTTGATCTCACATTTGATCCAAAGAATTGGTTCGAGAATTAAGAGATATTGGATCTGATGATCAAAATGTGTTCAATATTTGAGAGATTAATAATAGATTCAGACGTTAACCGCCGAGGAATGAGATAATCGATTAATTGGAAAGACTTGTATTGATATTGAGCCGAAAGATTTGACACTTATATGAATAGAGATGAGAGAACATTAAGCATCTAGGTGATTCGGTATCATTCTCCTAATGCGTCGTCCAATTTAATGATGATATGCTCATGGTCAATTGTTTGGACTGTGACTAAGCAAGCTTTAATGTTCCCTTGTTCACATTGAACAAAAAATAACTAAATCACAATTTGTTAATATTTAATACCAATTCGATATTTAACAAACACTTAACACGCATTACGTGCAGACGCGCTAAAAGACTGACCGATAGTCTAAATATATTCCGTAAAACCATTACTTATACCACAAAACTCTTTTGTAATTCGAAATTCATTTCTAAAAAGTGTGAAAATATATTGGATTTGTTTCCAAATGTATTTCCAAAATAAGCAATGTTTGAATTAGTCTCTCTGATCCTTCCCGTGTTCTGAAAAGCAATCCCTATTCCCTCCATTCCCGTACGGGAGGGAGGGATTGAGGGAATCCCGTTCGGTCCCTAATTTGAATGATTACCACATTTTATGTGAAATTATTCTCAAGAATATATTTATTATGATTATTATTTTGTGCCGCAAATAATCATTAGTAAAGTATATCCCTATATAAATACCAATTCGATGATATTGTCCGCAAAAGATATGATTTGCGGTGAAATTATCTTTAGTTGAGTTTTCAATTGTTAAGTTTGAGATATTATAATCTTTTAATAATGGGATCGAATAAAGTGAGTCACTATGCATGAGATGATCGACAAAACATATCCTATTCTATAATTATTGAAAGGCATTCCTCTTCGATATTGTCGTCAAAACCTTGTTTTCTCAGTCCATTGGTTGACTTAATTGTTATCGAGATTCTCGAAACTTGTTTTCCTTAATTCTATTTATCTATTTATTGTAATTTATGTCAATATTTGTCATAAATATCTGTTTTGAAGAATCTCTTCGAGAGATTCGATACGCGATAAGTCTTATTGAGAACTAATTTGTTTTCCTCAACCTTGTCATCGTTTTAAAAGTTTCTAAAAACTTGTAATTATTGATTCAAATAAAACTGTTTGTTATAAACATGTTTTCAGTAATTTTTATGTCGATTTAAATCTATGTTCAAAATAATTCTATTAGAAGAGAATCGAAGATCGAAATCGAGCGCTTCGGACAACAAGTTTAGGGACTTCTATGGAAGAGAATCTGTTATCTAAAACAAATTTTCAAATATCTATTCAATTGACGGCCATTAAGATAAGTGAATACATCTGATTGCTGACCATCTCATCAGCTAATGGACTATCGACTAAGAGATAGATCACTTCATCCAGAAATTTATCAAAAAGATTGTTCAAACGCCAAACGGGTTCTCAATGTTCTATTGGAACTTCTTATTTGAAAATACAATTCTCAATTCACTACTTTTGAAGGTTTATTTTATTTAAAAAAAGAAACTTTTCGTTTCGTTTAATATCGTCTTTGATTTATTAGACGATGTTTGGCGACAAACTTTCGGTAATCACAACCAAGTTATTACAAAATTCGTAACAATGGAACAGATGTTCGGTATATTAGTCTTATGAGAACAACTATGGGTGCGATTGAGTCTGATTAGTGATAAAGCGATCCTTTGATCGTTACTTTCGGTATTGTCATCGATGGTGTTGTTGGCAGAGATCTGTTGATGTGAGACATAAATCAGATGCAAATGAGAGACGATTTGAGATATGTTTTGTTTATCTTTGCTCTCATTTGTGGCGATAAGAGAGAGAGAGAAAAGTATTTTTTGGCGAAAACAAAACGTTTCGACGTTTGTGTCGAAGTTTGTCGACAATTGCTTAGCGATAACTCACCTGAAATGTCCTTCAGATGTGTCTCTCGAACCAGTATTGGGTGATGTGATTAGAAACCAAGGCTTGAGTTTCCCAATAGATATGACTTTTATCTCAAAGTAATTTCAATTCTTTGAAAACAAGTCTTGATATCTGATTGTTTCGATGATTCTTCGCTGCATTCGAACACTTATTGTGTTTTGTGTGCCTATAAATTGATTAAAACTAGTCATCGATTCGCTGATTACCAAAATATGAGGAAATCTATAGCTCAAGCAATCAGAATCTAAGCTCAAGTTCAGTTCAGTTTCTAAGGCCTGAGCCACACATTCCTAAAGCAGTGGAAAGTTTTACTGAATTTTAATTTGCTTTTAATTTCTTGTTATCTCCAAAAGACATCGAAATTCGGCTAAACTTTGATAGAAATAAAAAAGTCAGCCAAAGAAAAAGTTTTGAGGCGTTCTGTAAATGTGAAAGTCTTGAGGAAACGTCTCAAACGACTGAAAGCATTTTCACCTCGAGATAAGTGACTTTTCTGTCCATCACTGCAGTCATTGCCACACATTTCTATCACTTTTTATATCGAATTTTTATAACAATTGGTGAAAATGATTGAAAAACGAAAGCTTCTGAATATAAAACTTTTATCTCATTGTGTAAGACATGACATAACCCGACACAAGTCGGTCGAAATCAAAAGATCGCGGTCTTCGTTCGGAAGTGTCTCTCCCATCAGTCATCCATCGAAAATATTAGGTAAGGATGTCTTTGATATAAACCAATTCCGGGTTTAGTAAAAAAGAAAAACTAACGATACGATCAAAACTCATGACTTAATTAATTCAAAAACAGCAAACCGTAAGCTATAGTAAGCTATTGAGTAAGAAATAGAAACGAGAAGGTCATGCCTTTGTTCATGTGATCTCACTTTTAATTTAATTTAATTTAATTACAAAACAATTCAATTAAATAAAATACTTGACCAGCAATTAGACGAGAAGATGCTTCAGTATGGGAAAGGAGGGCCCCATTGGCGCCCCTCCACGTCCGACAGCTGGTCAAGAAAGGTGTGAAAGTGATTGTACAGCCGTCCAACCGAAGGGCATACCCGATGCAGGCCTATGTCCAGGCGGGGGCTGTGATTCAGGAGGACATCAGCGAAGCGCCGGTTATTATCGGTGTAAAGCAGGTGCCCATCGATTCGCTGATTCCCAACAAAACTTATGCGTTCTTTTCGCACACTATTAAAGCCCAAGAGGCAAATATGTCACTTCTCGATACAATTCTTGATAGAAATATTAGGTATGGATTAGAAGACGATCTGGGCTTACATGAGATTCTATCAAATGTTGAATTAATAGGTTAATTGATTACGAGAAGATGGTAGACAATAGCCAACGGGTGGTCGCGTTCGGCAGATATGCCGGAATAGCGGGAATGATCAACATAATGCACGGGTTGGGTCTTCGGCTCCTGGCTCTCGGACATCACACCCCTTTCATGCACATCGGTCCGGCTCACAACTACCGCAACAGTGGAATGGCTAAACAGTCGGTTCGGGACACCGGTTATGAGATTGCTTTGGCAATGATGCCCAGATCTTTAGGACCTCTCACTTTCGTCTTCACCGGTTCGGGTATGTCTTGGACTTGAAATGATTTCATAGAACTGGATAATAATGACAAATGATTGGATTGGAAGGCAATGTATCGCAAGGCGCTCAAGAGATATTCCAAGAATTGCCGTACGAATACGTGGACGTCAAAGACCTGAGCAAAGTGTCACAACTCGGACAACCGACCAAAGTTTACGGATCTATTGTCACTCGAGCTGATCATTGGTTTCGCAAAGATGGCGGAGCTTTTGATCCGATAGAAGCAGATTTACATCCGGAGAGGTATTATTCGAATTTCGCCACAGATATCGCACCGCACGCCTCGGTCATTATCAATGGGATCTATTGGTCACCGAATTCACCGAAACTGCTCACAATTCCTGACGCAAAGAGACTTCTTCAGCCTCAGAGCACTCCATGGCTTCCTATATCTGTAGGATCACCAGCACTACCGCATCGTTTAGTGGCCATCTGTGACATCAGCGCAGATCCCGGCGGTTCGATAGAGTTCATGACCGACTGCACCACAATTGACAATCCCTTTTGTTTATACGACGCCGATTACAACAAACACAGCACTGACTTCGCAGGTCTGACCACATTATCACGAAGTATCGGTTAAAAGATTAGAATTTCAATGAATGAATAGTTGTTAGGAATATCACAATTCATTGTCTTATCTTCACTAACGAGATAACTGACTCTCAACTGATTGGTTGATCTCTTTCAGGACCGGGAGTACTGGTCTGTTCCATTGACAATATGCCAACTCAGGTGCCACTCGAGGCCACCCAATCGTTTGGAGATCTCCTCAAACCATACATCGACGACATCGTCAGTTCAGACGCAACCGAACCCTTCGAGAAGTCTCTCTTAAGTCCTGTAGTGAAGGGCGCGTGCATTGCCAGCAACGGTAAACTTACCCCGAATTTCGAGTATATTATGGATTTGAGAAGAAAGAAGGAGACCATTGGAGTGAAGAAAAGGTCTTCTCTGGACAAACACGTCCTGGTCTTAGGCGCCGGTTATGTGTCGGCACCACTCGTCGAGCTTCTGACCAGAGATGGTCACATTCACGTGACCGTTGCCTCGGAGTTGCAAGGTTAGTCATGTGAATGGTTAGATTGAGAGATCAGCTAATTTGATGTCTTCAGGACCCGGCGATGAATTGGCCAAAAAGGCAATTAAATCTAATGCCGATTCAATTGTGATCGACGTCTTGAAAAACAACGACACTTTGGATAAATTGATTGATGATTCAGATCTCGTGATAAGTCTTCTTCCGTATTCATTGCACCCGAAAATAGGGGAGAAGTGTATTCGTCTGAAGACAAATATGGTTACCGCTAGTTATGCGACGCCACAAATGAGGGAATTGAATGACGCGGCCGTCGAGGCCGGGATCACAATCGTTAATGAAGTCGGTCTCGACCCGGGTATTGACCACTTGCTGGCCATGGAGTGCTTCGATCAGGTGGTCTCCAATGGCGGTAAGATTACTTCTTTCGTTTCTTACTGCGGAGGAATACCAGTTCCCGAGAATGCGGACAATCCGTTGAGATATAAGTTCAGTTGGAACCCGAAGGGAGTCATTCTCAATACCGTCGGTTCCGCCAAATGGATTGAAAACAATGAGATCAAAGAAATAGCCGCCGGCGGAGCTCTGATGGACAACACCACTGATATTGACTTTTTGCATGGTTATAATCTCGAGGGATATCCTAATAGGGATTCCACTATCTATAAAGATGTTTATGGCATTACTTCTGCCAAAACCGTTCTTCGCGGGACTTTGAGGTAAGTCTTGAATTGAATGGTCTCTGGATTTGTGACAATCACTCAACTGTTCCTCAGATACAAAGGATTCAGTGATGCCGTAAAAGGATTGCATTTAATGAGATTACTCGACTCCGAACCGCATCCGTCTCTTCACCCGAAAGGACCCGAAATCACTTGGAAGCAGTTCATGACTACCCTTTTGGGACACCAAGATGACATCATGACATCAAACCTCAAGAATCATATCTACGAAAGAGTGGAAAAGGAGTCCAGAGTTGAGGCAATCGAAAGCCTGGGCTTTCTTGAAGAGGAACCGATCCTCAAATTGAATACACCTATCGATACAATCACTCACTTCTTGGCCAACAAATTGTCGTACAAACCGAACGAAAGAGATATCATAATAATGAGACATAACATCGGCATTGAATGGCCCGACGGCACAAACGAAGAGAGATATATTAATCTTGTAGTCTATGGCGATCCCGACGGCTATTCAGCGATGGCTAAGACGGTTGGATATCCGGCCGGAATCGCCGCTAAAATGGTTCTCAACGGAGAGATTCAGACCAAAGGAGTGATCGCTCCCATGACTTCTGAGATATACCATCCGATGCTTATGAGACTACACGACGAGGGAATCACATCTACTGAGACATCGAAGAAGTTTTGAACAAATCAGTGATGGCTTTCTTGTCATTATTTATAGTTTTATATTAATTATAATTATTTTAAATCATTGAAACATTTGTTTCAGTTTTCCCCGAATTCATAAATAAAAAACTTTTTATTATAAACATTCAATTTATTAACGACTTGTCGAACGAATATATTTTGTTTTGTGTTTAAACTCATCCAATATTTCAGAAACTAATGGAAGAATGGCTTAACTTTGACTATGATTTTGATTTGAAATTTTAAAAATAAAATTGAGATAAGATTTTAAGACGAGTTTATTAAAAGAGCCGATTATAGCCTTTTTTGATAGCCCTTTCCTCGATTGGTTGTAACGGATATTTTCAAACACAGAGCCCTAAACTTGATTTAGTCGAACGAATTCCGAATTTGCCTTAACTTATGTATTCTTGCGGTGAATTCGTTCAAAATTTGTTTAAAATTATCTCTTAAATGATCAAAAAGTACAAAGAGATTGATATCTCTAACGGTGAACACAACCGATAACACGACGACTGGTCAGTGATGTTAATGAAGTCCGAGTTAACAAGTTTTGAGCAAATGATTGGATCAGTTAGTGATCCAAACGTATCGATCACTTGCCTTATCATTAGATCAGACAAACCTGTGATTCAGATAACATTCAGCACTACTCCAGGAGTACTCCTCCGCTCAAAACAGGCTTTACTTTTCATTATAAGTGACATTACACTGACTTTTGTCGTACTCGAGGCCATCAGAGATAGTCTTTGGCATCGTTTCGGGTCATTACTCATATAGTTTAGTGGTTGGCCTCCGATGGCCACCACTGAACGGCATCTGTTATGGCATTGCAAACGACAATACATTTACTTTCAATTTCTCAGTTATTCATTCACTGCTCGTCTGATGGGATATCAGTGGCGGAACCCTTCTCTCAATCAGTTATCAAAGTCTGTTAATTATGTAAAGTCGAGTCATTGGAAACCCGTTTTCATGTTTATGTTTAAATTAATGTTAAGATCACTTTTGGGTCTCACAAATCAAAGATATATCCTCTTGAAAGCGATCTACGCCTCTATAGTAGGAACAGAGATGAGTAGATAAGTAGCCCAGACTTTCTCGTCGACACTTGAGACCACTTTTCAGTGGAAAAGTGTGCAAACCTTTCATAAAGTGATACTTAAGGTGTGTTTCAAAGAGTCAATGTTTGGATACCGATAATGGAGTCAATCATACAATTAGGGTCTTCTCCTCCCCAGCCTTTCAAAGGCTCAATACTACTGATAAGAGTATTGCAAAGCTTTGGACACATTCTTCGGCGACAATACTCGCTATCAAACTATCTTTTATAATAAAACCGCTTCAATGGAGAGAAGTGTCGTTGCGATGGGTTATTGTCGAGGAATACCCGCTGTTTAGACGTCCGTTCTCTCGACAGACTCTGTGCTCCACATTCTGTCCGATCAATACTCGAGTTTTATTAGTTTCTCATTCAATGCAAATCATATGCAAAGCGTTTGCACACAAAATCAAATTGTGTTAACTTTTTATGTGTCTGTTTGAGTGTCTCCAATGTCTCCAATGGGTGACACCTCCCAGACATCCCATTGTGCTGTTTGGCATCCCATCAATAGGACTGCACTTCTCATCCCATTGTTGTCCCAAATTTGTTATTCTCTGGTCAGTCAACACAAGCTCTCAATGATTGGGACCACAAAAGCCAAGTTCAAAGTTATTGGCTTTTTGTGTCTCTCAAGTAATAAATATTAAATCGGATAATGTGTTGAAGAGATTCTCGTTTGGGTTTATCAGCAGATAATAAATGATTTGAAAGTCTGTGAAATATTTTACAAATAAAAACTGATCGCATATTTCGATCCTATAATGCCTTTGAGTCTCAATTTAATGGGTTTTTGCGAAATCACTTCATATGTGTTCAGTCAATGATTGAATACCTGTTGGACTCAAATCTGTACCGATATATGACTGCAATAACAGAAGCAAAGGTCAGACTTCTGTCAAGAATAACAAAACTACTGAAACACTCCTAACGAGACTCGATATTCATTTGGGGTTTGAGTTTTCGGTTTATTTGACAAAGAATTTAGAATATTCTCAAATGTTTCCGAAATTCAAAAGTTTATAACTTTTTAAGAAAAGAGAAACACTTAATTAAATAAATTTGTTAGAAGTTTAATAGAAAAAAGTTGAAAATCAAAATAAATAATTAATAATTAGCAACGAATGACCAGAAACTGAATCCTTTAGTTTGTTGGAACTGATGCCAACATATTGGAGTCGGCAGAGCCTAAGGCCAGTCCTCTCCCGCCCTCTTCTTGACGCCGGTTCGGTCAAAGTAGTCCTCATTGACACACAAAGTGAAGGTAAATCACAAACAATTGTGATAAGTCTTGAAAACTCATAAATCACTTAACTCTAGTGTTATTCTCTCAACTCATTAGTCCATCCATTCATCCAAAGCTAAGATTATGGCAGAAATATCTTCTCAACTGTATTAGCAAACAATAGACCAAAATCTCGCAACAAATTGGACTTCTCTTTGAGAACATCCCACTCGAAGACGAATAACTCACTCCTAATAACGAACTAAAAGCTGTGAAAATTGAGTTTATGTTATATTTTGTGCTATAAATTCACTTCAAAGCGGTTTAAATCTATTTCATTAAAGCATTCACAGAAAGAACTTTTCTAAAACACGAGGGGAGAGAGAGAGAGAGAGAGAGAGAGAGAGAGAGAGAGAG
>JAQGAJ010000762.1:0-12757 GCA_034689365.1 Liebstadia similis
GGAGTACAAAGGGCTCAGACATCCAAATACCCTCTGTTTCGGGATCGGTGTCTGTTTTCCAAGTGAAACCTGAAATTATTTTTGCGAATCGATAAGATTTGTATTGAAAAAATGGACCCAATTTCGGACCCACTCTATAAATCACACTCTATAAATACCATTAAGAGAAATCTAATAAATTATAGAAATTATTCAAATTAATCAGTTCTAAGTGTCAATTGTGTCGAATGAGTGTTTGCCCACATTTTTACAATAATTTGTTTAAATATTATTTTGTTTTCTAATCAATAATCAACTCTACATTAGAGAAAATCATTTGAAAAATATTGGAAACGCTTTTTAGAGACTCTTCTATTCATCTAAAGTCTATTTAAAAGTCGTTTTTAAACTATATTTATTAAAATACAAAATAATTTTAACGTAAAATTAAATTAAATTACAAAAAACTACTAAATAAAGGCTTTAATTCCAATTATGAGAACATAATTATGAAAACAATTTCTAAAAATGAGAATTATATAAAAATTTCGTTAATTATTAATTTATGAAAGCCTTATATTCGGTGTTATTTCGTTCTGAAGATAATCGGCGCCAAAGCTATCCCTCGGGTCTCAGCTCTGAAAATCAGTGATTCGTGACATTTATATCTTTGTCCGACAACTAAATATAAATTATTGGCCGAAATCAAAGGCGATATAACGCGAGCGCTCTTTGTCTCCAAAACCCAGTTCTCCGTAAAACCCGATTCGCCTAAAAATAATTTCAATTAAGTATTTGTATATAAAATATGCATAAATTTGTATAAATGTTTGTTAAATACCTTTTTGTTTCCAAATCGAGACATCGGACGCATTTGCGGCCAAAAGGTATTGATTTTGGGAATAAATGGTTCCGTAAGTGAATGTCGATAATTGGATTGTGTTGTCGAAGAAGAGCTTCTGGAAGAGACTGAAACGGCAGCGCCCGCTCATCAATAGATCACTTCTATAGATATAAATGGTCTGAGGGTTTAGTGATGTCTCAACAGGTGTGCCGTCACTTAAGGCCAAGTAATGCTTTCGGTTGTTCTCGAAGTGAATCACATCCATCACATTGATTACCGGCACCTCTTGGATCAGTTCCAGAGTTCGCTGGTTTCGCAATATGAAGATCAGGGATGCGCTCGACTCGAGGACGCAATTGAGTCCAACCCTTTTGGCCACAACTATGTAGATCTGGTCTGAGTTCAAGAATGCGATCACTTTTGATGTGTCTGAGAGAAGAGTTAACGGAATGTTTAATTAGATTGTTATCCCATCCATGAAAGACTTACCGATTCCAACATTAGTTTCGGTGATTTCGGTGAATATAAATTGCTTTTTGGGTCTAATCTCGAATAAATGGACTAATAATTTGCCGGTATTTGATTGAAAGGACACTAAAATCACTCTATTGTCTGATATTTTCAAAACTTCGACTGAACTGATCAAAGGGCCGATTGTGGCCACCGATTGACCGTCTTTTGTGATCTGAGCGCTTAAGTTATGAGAAAATGGGCTTAAATAGACTCCGAATTCTTCGCCCATCAGAACAAATGGATTTCGAACAACGAAAGGATTAGTCTTAATATGCGATACATCAAAGAGTTCTGTCTTTGGATTAAATCTTATCGATTGAACTGTTTTTGGTGTTTCAATGCTTTCGCTTAAAGTGAATACGCCGTCAGCCAAGACATCGATATGATTGCCATGAATTTCATCCAGACTTTGATACAAAGTGAAGGAATCGATTTCGAAGACTGATTTCTCGAGAGTGTGATAGAGATAGTCAGAGATATAGTGATGTCGATTGGCTTTACTGATCAGCATATCTTTGGTTATGTTCGCCGAATGAGTGAATTGTTTCACAGTATTTGAGAGTCCGCTCAGATCTATGTTATTCACGTGTTGGTCAACCATCACATCCTGTCTGAAGACAAGGGTCTCGAATCTGATCGGTTGTCCCAATACTTGAGGCCTATCTTTGAGAAGCGATTCTGTGGCCAACTTTGTCAGGTTGTGTCCCATCACTAGTCCACTGACAAAGAGATTTCTGTTGACAATTATCGGGTTTTTGAAGACTAAGTGTCCGAATATCGTCTGATTGGTGTTAAGAGTCACTAAATCTTCGGGAATCCTCAGCCCATTAAGAGTGGTAACAAAGTTGCTATCGGCCGACAACTCAAGCAATCCCTTCACTATTTTGTGTCCGATTATTCTCTGATCATTAGTCATAAAAAGTGTATTCTTTTCGATATCTTTCAAAGAGAATCCATTCACTAAACCATCGATGAGTGCGTTATCGTTGAGTCTTAAATGCGTGAAGACTTTTGTGCCGGTTATCACTTGAGGAATCTTTCCGTATGGTCTCAAATGAATCACATCTCTCATCAGATTTATTCCGTTGATTCGACCCATTATTTCAGTCAAGTTATTAGTGATTATCACAAAGTCTTTAAAGTTTCGGTTGAGTTTCAAATTGGAAGCGATATTAGTCTTCACTGAATCTGAGTTCAAAAGCATTAAATTAATGCCATTTATTGATCCCATTTGTGAAATGCCTTTCGATTGTATCAATCCGTGGCTTATTATGTCATTAACAAAGACTTTAGGACTGAATATGTGCTGTTCGTAAGGACTGTTCAGGAAAACCATGTCTTTAAGCAGTTCCGGGACATTAAATCCATTCAAATTAGTTGTGTTCAGGTGTCGCAAGAGTTGGATCGGTCCCGAAATTGTCTTCTGTCCACTGATTACTTGATTTCCGTCCAGAAATATCGCTTCGTTGAACATATGAGTCAAATTGATCCGATTTAGAGGACCGGCGACATTCAAGTTGGTCAGCACTTGTGTGACTCCGAACAGCTCGAAGTTGCCGGTAATGACATTGCGATCATTAGTCCTCATCACCCGTTTATTCCAGTCCGAGAGGTCGAGTCCATTGATAAGTCCATTCAGAACTATATCGCCGTTTATGTGAAGTGTTTTAATGAATTTGACTTTTGCTCTAATGATGTGATCTCTAGTGTTAGTCAATAATTGATTCGAGAGATCGATGCCATTGAAGGAAAACGAGTGAATGTTTCCGTTGACTTCAAAGCCAGATCTAAACACATTCTGACCAAAAATCAATTTGTTTCCCGTCTTGAAGACGGCATCGGTGGCCAAATAGGAGAGATTGACGCCGTTAACCATTGCCTGTACCACAAGAGGCCTTTCAAACTCAATGATATGTGTGAACGCGAACGGGGCGTCGATATGGGAATTGCTGTCCAGTCGTATGGCTTTTGACTTCAAATCAGATAAAGAAATACCAGAAATGCCTTTAAAGGAATGAATTACTGAAAATGTTTGTTCGCTTCGGAAAACTTTTTGCGCGAACACTATTTGGGGTTTCGTTAGTGACATAACATTATTAGCGAATTGAGTTATATTAAGTCTATTCATGTCTCGAAACACTTCGACATAACTTGAATTGCTTTGAGATAAAAATATATTCAAGGGATAGAATCGATTGTCATTGAGTCGAATCGCTTTAGAGGCAAAAGACTTGAGGAATAGACCATCGATTTGACCCCTGACTACCGTAGGGTTCTTCGGATTTGTCAGAACTTTGTTGGAAATCAAAGATTTTGTGAATATCTTCGGTCCTTTGATTATTTGTGGCACTGATTTCAGGAAGAAATCAATTTGTGGAACAAATCCATTGATTGCATCGACAGAGAGTCCATTTGTGACCAATAGCGGATCCACAAAGTTCTTCACTCCAGTTATGACATCAGGTCTTGAGAGCGATATTCTGTTCTCATAAAGGTTTGTGACATTCAGTCCGGCGACAAAACCCTTCACTCGAATTGAATTGAATTCATTGACGGCATTGAAAACTTTGGTGAAGAGGATGTCTTCGTCTTTGAATGTGGTCATGAAGTCATTGAGAGAAAATTTATTTACGTATTGACTCAATAACTGCTTCGCCTCTAAAAATTCAAAGAACTTATGACCAGTTATCACAACATTTGGACTGCCTTTGAAAATAGCGTTTGCAAATAGATCTGTGAGATTGACATCATTGACAGATCCCAAGACTTCGATGGCGCCAATAGAGACCGGTTTATTAAAGTGGACATCACTTGAGATCACTTTGTCATTCAATTTCAGAGAATAGAGTTGAAGTTCCGAGAGGTCGACCCCATCGACCAGACGGCGGGCATCGATGTGTTTGTTAGCGACCAAACCCTTATCAAAGATAATGAGTCCACCAATCACTTCGTTTCGGGTCAGAGTCACGATATCGTTAGGTAATCGAAGGCCATCGACAAACCCTTTAACGGAAACATTTGCCTCAAATCTTGTGATTCCTTTAAAAATTTTGTGACCACTAATGACCTATAAATAGAAAATTGACATTAAATCAAATTGGATTCTATAAACGAAGAATACCTGATCCATATTCCTCAGTAACAATGTTTGTGGAATATATTGTCCGTCTATTTGTTGTTTAACCGAAAGATGATTTTTAATGTGAAGATCGTCCAAAATAAAGTTCTTTTTGCCTTTGACCAGAACAGGTCTGTTCTTGTATACCAATTGGGTGGACATCATCGAGATGTCAATGTCATTGAACATTCCCGCAACGGCTATACTCTTAGTGGTCACGGGTTTTGTTAGAATCAGTTTACTCTTAACGGTTTGCACTCCATTTGACTTCAAGACATTTTGTGACAGTTGTCTCAAATCGATGCCATCAATGGTCTGGCAATTGATTGTTTGAGCCATTATTGACGGCGAAACGAAGATTTTTGGCGCAATCACTACTTGTGGGACATTCAAGAAAACCAAATCTCTGCTGATATCGAATTCATTGATTCTTCCTCTGATCCCCATATGATTGACAACCGAGAGCTGTGACTCGTAATGGACTCGACTTTTGATCATTTGAGGAGTATTTGTGGTAACGATTTGTTTGTGGAGTTCAATGCCGTTTACGAGACCTGAAGTAATGGCGTGATTGACGAAGACGTTGTTCAATATGTGTTTAACGCCTCTCACTGTTTGAGGTCTTCGTCTTCGATATAAGTCAGTCATCATTTGTCGCAAATCTTGTCGACCAACGGATCCGATGAGAGCTACCGTCGAATTAAGTGAACCGATTCTATTGTGGCCAACAAAGCGCTTGTGACCGGTAATCATCGCCGGTCTGTTCCTCAGAACCAAATCATTGGTCGTTTGAATGATTGCCGCGATTTGTTGTTTGACACCATTGATGACATTCAAGAGGTCTTTCGGTTTGAACTTAAGGTCATTCAAAGAGATTCGAGAGTTTTGCCAAAAAAGTTTTGTCAAAGACTTTATTTGAGTGACAGTAACGCCATTAAAAATCGTGAGATTTCGGATCAGACTTGTGGTCAAAACCATTCCATTAGAGTTCGGTCGGATCGCATGTTTCAGAGCATCGGACAACTTCTGGAGATATGTCTGTTGGAAGACAAACCGTTCTTTCAAATTGTACATCAATTCTGTGATCTTCTGTCCACTCATGAGTTCCGGATCGGGAACTACTATATTAGAAGAGTTTTCCAAAACCGGAATATTGGTAAACGCGAAGGAGTGGACTGAGCGTCGACTTCGGGTGCCGTTTCCATCTATGACTTCGGTCTCTCCATTGAAAAGATCCTCTTTTGCCGAACTGTGCATCGAAATGACCTGAAGAGCCGCCGATTGTAAGCCATCGGTTAAAAAGTCTCTGTCTGTCGACAGACAACACGTAAAACCAAATGATATTAAGTACGAGAATAATATTAAAATCCAAATCTTCTCTAAAGACTTGAGAGGAATCATAATTAAGACTAAATTGAAATGAAATTAAACAAAATTAACGATTTTCGCAAACTTTGCTATAAATGAAATGCGAAACACATTTCACTCGACTTTCGACTAATTATTAACAGTTTTTTGTGTGATTCAGATCTAAAATTCTGAATATGATTAACAAAAAGTGTTGTCATTTGTTTCTCTCAATGACTATTGACTTAATTTGAATCACAATCACTATAAGAAACTATTTCTCAAAAGACTCAAAGTTAACGAAAAACTGAAACATTTGAAGAATTTGTGGAATCCATCCAACAGTTGATCAGTTGTCTGACCTCTTATTCTTCGATTTAACTCTTCCTTATATTCAATACAGAGTTCTCTCAATAACGACAAAACAATTTTATTTTTAAAATAATAGTTTTTTAGACAAATCTTGAAATATTAAAACAATTTTTGAATATAAACAACATTTTTGATTATTTTACGCAAAATATAAATAATTTATACGTTTTTAAACAGAATTAATTACAATTAGATTAATTTGAAAACAGATTCGAATCGATGTATTGTAATATCGAGATCAGACTCATTGCACGGTTATCCCAAACCCGGTTCAGTTCGACAAACTATAAATTTTCTTTTACTAAATACCTCGACTATAGAACTGTATCTAACATTTCAGCGTTTCTTATATTATCAAAATTAATGGATTCGTTAAAAATATATTTTTAGTTAATTAGACATCTTTTAAATATTAATTTAGGGATTGATTTATAAATAGATAATAAGCTGTGGATTAGAAGAGAGAATAATCAATAGAATATAACTTTAGTATTACTGATACAAACGATAGACACAAACATATAAATTGATTTAATTAGTTATAATCGACATGAGTTCGGAAAATGTTGACATTCGATCATCACTTGCATGACCTCAACACTGGAAAGTCTTTGGATTAACAATAGATTAGTTTATTGAAACTCAAGAGTCGTGACATTCATGTCATAAGAAGTAAATGGATGTGAATCTACTGCAAATGATCTCAACTCACATCCTATTTATGTCGTCCTTCTGTTCAATCATTTTCGTTATTATAATCCTTTATATAAGAAGATTAAAAGCGAATTGAATTAACAATAATATCAATAATATTTAATTTTCATCTCAACTATAGTTAATCTCATGTTTCGCAACAGAAATAAGTGTTTGAATAACTAATAACTTAAGTTAACTTAAGTTTTACTCTCATTGACGTCAATATATCTAAACAACGGATAATACGTATAATAATTATAATAAATATCGATTAAATTATAATATTTACAGACATTTACAAACATTTCTTATCAATTATTCAATCGATTCAATGTCTGAAAAGTCGTTTGTCGTCCTTTAGTAATCGAATTTCAAATAAAATATATTGAATTTGATTAAAATATCAATAAAATTATGTCAAAACAGATGGACTTTGGACTATAAACTCGATCACGACATAGAGGTTTTCAACAACGGGTAGATTTTGTTTCTTTGTGCTAAATCAGCATTGAATTTGTGTCTAATCAGTCAGATTTGTTTGCTTTGACGAAACATCGAATTATATACCACAATGGAAATTATCACAACAAATACCACTATAGAAATCATTTAGAATCAAGCCTTTGATACAATTGTTCAGTCAGTGCTCTGTAATAACTATCAGTTATTCCTTTACAAAAGATATCAAACTTTCGGGATTTAATTTACATTCGGGGTAATTGAACAGAAAAACAAACACAGGTTTCAAATAAATACTTTAGAAAAAGCAAAAAAGAGTAAAAACGCGTTTTAATCTTGCAATTAATCTTTAAATTCCTTTGGCAAAGTGCGGTGACTTCTTTGCGACCACTGGTAGTTTTTCACCTGATAAAAATGGGAATTCTTTCTGTTGGAACAGAAGAAAAGGTAAGTTTGAATTAAAACAAATTGGGTTTCGATCTGACTTACGATAGGCTTTGCTTTAGATCCGACCGCTTTTGCTTTCTTCGAGACCTGAGATAAATATGAATTATGATTCTGAAAACAGGAAAACATTTCATTCATTCATTACTCAATTCATTCAAGACTTTTATGAATTAATAGAATGAATAACTAAAGTGAAAACAAGAGACCTGTTTAGTGAAAAACTTTTTGGCGACCACTTTGTGTTCGCTTCCGTCGTCATAGGTGTCAACGAGTTTGTCGAGAGTTGAGTCCATAAGACCTTCATTTTGAATTGATCTAGCTAATGTTTCCAACTCATTCTCATCTGTATTCCCCGGACAGTCAAACATATGTTCGGTATCGCACATACATTCCTGTGAGGACTGGTATTCTCGGCTGAAAGCGGCCGTATTTTCAAACTCAGTTTCGATACATCCGTCTTCTGATGTATATCCGATCGGACAGGGATTCGGAGGATTGCAATACGCGGGCAGAACAGCATCTGTTTTGATAACCTGAACATTTCGGACACTTCCGTCGGGTTTGAGTCGTTGACTGCCTTCTCCGGCCCCGCCCTGCATATACTGATGACCCCAAAGAGACGAATGCTCTAAGTATTCCTTTCGTGGCGGCAGTTCGTGAGGAAGAAGAATGTCATCTCTGGTCTGAAATCTGAAGGGATGAATCTCGTACTCGGATTTGGCCACTCGTATTGGGGTTTGACTCTACAAAAACACCATGTTAATTTTGTTTTTAATCAAATCAGTACAATTACATTAGAAACATATGGCATATCATCGATATTTTGATTGTTGTCCAAACGACTCATAAACTGTTGGAGCAATGAATCGGTCAGCAAATTGTATTGACCGGAGGACTGGGATCGGGAAACACCGATCATTGCGAACAGAGCGACCAATAATCGCCACATCGTTGTCGATTTGGAGAACGCAAACCGGTTGGCAACAAATGGAATCGCTCTCACGTCTAACTCTATTTGCTATCGATTGGAAACCTGGAAAATCATTATTATTTTAATGAATATATAAAATAAGAATAGTCATCGAGGGTTAACCCAAGTTAATTAACAATTGTGATTACTTACTGACAGTTAATTGAGATAATTGATATGAATTATGGAAACATATGGAATAAATGCGATTTGAAATCACAGAAAATGATGTTAAGAGGGATGCTATAGATCGGAGTCGATGTGAGGATTACTAACAGACCTAATATCAGACCTAATATCGATCGTCTCGACGCAAACCAAACGATAATGTGTTGTTCGGCTTCCATACCAGAGGAGAGCCACTGATGCGGACAGACCTGACCGCCAGAGATGTGTCTCAGACCGAATGAGACCGAGCCTTCCCATCCACCCACGCGACATTGAAAATGTTCTATTTTAATGCCTTGACATTTAAAACGAATCACTTCTTCGTCAACATATAGTCTATGGGCTTATCTCTAGTCTTGTTTACGGATTGGATTTTAATTTTATGATTTAACAGAATTAATGTAATGAATCGAATGACAAGATTCCTTTAGTATCACACATATCATCACTAATTATCTTGCAATAGACATATAGGTCTTGTCGTCGACCCTGAAATGTTATCATTGCTAAAATAGCCCATTTGGTCGTTGCGTGTTTGCCACAAGTTCTTATATCGATCTGAACTTTGTAAAAGTGGGTGTTTTGACTCAAATTTTCATAGATAACACTCGAAGACATCCACTCTCTTGTAATTTAAAATTTAATCAATTTTTAATTTAATGGCAAGAAATAGGAAACTGATGTGAATGGAGTCAATCGATCGATCTATTCGTATATATTGCTTACATTTTTGCTTAAATTCTCAATATCTATGCGACAGAAATCTTGTAAATCGGGAACAAATAACGAGTTGATGTGATGGGTTGGCATTGAATGGCTTGCGTGGGCGGTCGCCCTATATTAATATGTTTTGAAGGTTGAGTCCGATCAACAACTGACATAGGATTCCGCTGAAGAACTCAATTATTCTTTACTTCTATCAAAGGCATAGTTCATAGGGTTTTGGTTCTAACACTGAAATGATCTCAAAGGGACTCATTTGTGAGTACATTAATGAACAACTCATTTAAAACATAATAGACTTTATCAGAGATGACCAAAGGTTTTAATTGCGAGCCATTGTGTGAATTTGCATCTCGAATAAGATGTGGGAGTTTATCGTTCGGGGGTGTAATACAACGTCTATGTAAAGGTAGTGCTTATGGAAAGGTCTGAAACGATTACCATTTCCTACGGATAGACCAAAATTTGTTCATTCCTTGTCAATGTCTCTCCTGATAGTCTCATTTCAAAGCAGTCTTTTTGGTGAATATGAAACTATAAAATTGTTTTTATGATAAATTGCAAACTCTTTCAAATGTTAGAACTATTTCATAGACTCTATGAGAAGAGAATTTGAAAATCTTTGTTCTAATCCCTCCCAAGAAACTGGATTTTCTGCAATTACTGTCTCTAAGTATGAATGAGATTCACTCCAATGTTCTTAAGAGAGAATAGGTTTCGTTTAAATCTAGTTTTAATTGATTCTGAAATACAGTTCATTGTTGAGAAGAATTAGACAAAAACCTATTGTTTTGCTGACATTATTGGATATCACATGAAAACCGAATGAAAACAAATGTCATATTTTCAGAGAAACCTTTTATTAATAGAATTCTTTTGAATTTTCATCTCTTTTCGGTTGAATGTAATGAAAGCAACGCTCAATAAACATGGTTTTCATCAAACAATTAACTGATTCTGTCGTTTACTTTCGGAGGCCTTCAAACAACGCGTTTGTTATTTAATTTCTAAATAAAAGCCATTTTCTATAGAATATTTACAAAGAGTGTAATTAATTAATTAATTAAAGCCTAAACATTATATTCTCTCAAACGAACAATCCTTATATGAAAACATCAAACTCATCGCTATTTTTTGAAGTTTGATTAGGATTTTAATGAATAAAAAGACAAAATTCAGTCATTTTAATGATATTTCACAAAAAAGAAGAAAACTTTTCATTATTTCTCAGGGCTTAGACTTTGATCAGCAAAAAAATTTTGAAAATTGGATATTAACTGAGGAAAAGCTGATCAAAATCTTGGTAAGCAATAAAACTGAGCAACCGATAAATTTTACCCATAATTCTAACTAAATAATTCATATTTATCTTGATATTTCTCCTTCGAGTCCACTTCCACTCATAAGTAATCATTTTTGAGATCATTTGAAAGCCCAATGAGTACAATAATAATAATTGAATTATAGTTTTAACAATTTCTATGAGACATGAAATCCAAGTATGGCTACGAAGTTATATCAACTCTAACTGACTCGCAAAGCGTATGACGAGGTTTTACTTTTTATCATTATGTTTTAATTAAAATCTATAGTACGCTATCATTCTATCCATGATATCTTTCATTTATAATTCCTTGTATTTATTTAATATTAAATTAAATCCGTTAGTGATTTAGTTTTGGCGGTATTTCACCATTAATTATAACGTCAAATGATATACATGTGATGTAGACGTCAAACGCTGTGAACATCTGATGATTACAAAAGACTTAGTGAATTCACTTCGAATGAGATTCCGATCTAATTTAGATAAGTCGATGAAATCTCTTTCAGTCAGTCAAATGCAAAACTGGTTCGAAATGCATTCAAACAATGGCTACGAATATGAACTGAAAATCTGTTTATGTATTTAAAACTTCTGACAAAACGAAAAGTTAATTATATTAAAACAAAATTCAATTTTCGATTCAAACGATTTGTCAGAAGCTTTAAACTCAAACCTTTCATCAGAAAAGTAATTCCGAAAATCTGAGGGAATGTTGTGTTCTGTGGAATAGAAAGGCTTTTCGAGGCCTAAAGTCTGCCTTTAAATAACTCAATAAAAGAATTGGAGAATTGGGTCGAAAGTGCAGAAAGTGTTTGAAAATTCGATCGATTCTCTCCACAAAGGCATTGGTGATGAAGAGCGACGTATAGAGCACTGGATATGTCGCCTGAGCTCAAAGTGTATTAACCCATACGGGTCTTCGTCGACGTCACCCGTACTTCACTGAAAATTGAATTGAACTCGATTTGAATTGAAATTATCTCTTCATTCTTATCATTCCTTCTTAATTCGATTCAAGAGTTTGAGACAACAGTTTGAAAATATACACAAAAATAGTTTTATTATTCATTTTTACATTTCAGGTAAACATTACATAAGATATACATAAACACCGAATCGATGTAATAATGACAACAATTCAATATCATATTAAATATTTAAAACAGTCGGAGATTTGGACCGAGAGATAGTCTAAGGAATGGTAGGGATGGTCAGGGAATGGCCGTTCACTGTCTAGGAGTCGAACAATATTGATGAACACTAATTATGATCACTTGAATAATTGATAACAATAGTTAACATCAAAAAGATTTGTACAATGAATTGATTGGTTATATAAGCATTAGTTGAACAGTTAGTTCGGCTAATGTCGAGTCGACTACATCGGAGTGGAGGCCAACCCACCGATTATTTATAGGCCCAATGCATAACTCGGTATAAACTTAATCAACTGAACACATAATGGTGTGAAAAAGTCTCAGCAGAACTGATCCAATGCTTGAGTCGACCAAAAGAGAAAGAACTTAAATGACAAAAGTTAACAAATGTTCTGTAGTTTAGCCAACAATACATTCAATAGAATAACCATTTTTGGCGACAAATGTGTTGAGAAGTGCAAACATTTATTGTTATATTCTGGTTGTAAAGCAGAGACGCGCAAACTGAGCCCAACAAGGGGTATAGCTTTGGTTATTTTCAGGAGTCACGAAACTGGACCCTTAATCCAGTTAAATAAAGTCTAAATCTAACCGAATTAAGCGGTTCTTTCCCTATTTAGCCTTAATTCTGTCTTAA
>JAQGAJ010000763.1:0-12742 GCA_034689365.1 Liebstadia similis
ATAAGGATTCTTTGATTTCGTGACATCTGAAAAGATCTTGAAAATTATTTTCAAAAAATACATAAATTTTTAGAAAAAAATAATAAAATATAATATTTTTAAAGAGAAATATTTGTTTTAAATAATGAAAAAATAGTATATTTATAGAAAACTAACGGATCGTATGCCCGAACACTTGGGTCGAACTGGCTTTTGGTGACATCGCCTTCACTTATATCACGATTCGTTTTCCGGGATCTCAACGCTTCACTTCCACTCATTTTCACCGATTCGATACAATCACTTGATTTAATCCGATATATAATTATATTTCTCGAAATAAATCGATTTTAGTTTTATTTTCATTTTAAGAATTAATCGAAAGTCAGATAATGAAGAACTCAAAGGTTGGTTTGAGAGCAAAGCCTTGACTTCAATGTTGTTAACTAACAATCACTCAGTTATTCAATAGTTAGTTAGAAGTTTCGATTAAATGAAACCAATCTTTGATAAAATAACTAATTTAAAGACATTATGACATCTGAAGGGAATGTCAATAATGTGGCGAATGTCCGAACCTCTGATAGATCTGAAAATCATAACATTTTAAGACATTTCCTCATTAATTACAAACATAATTATGACGTAACCATAAGTATCAATCAATTATTGAATACAATTCACTCCAATGGAAGTATTAATCTCATGGTCACAGTTATAGTCCTTCCTATCATTACAAACGTGTATTATTCTATCGACAAAATTAGAACCCAATTAGAACTAACTAAGAACTTAATTAGAAATAATATGAAGCATTCAAATGGTTCTAATCTTTTCAATCCCTTTGAGATAATCCCTTTGACGAAGCACTTCCTTTGCGGGGCTCTATTCGGTAATGTTTGGCGCAAATTACAAAATACTTCAAAACTTTATTTAATTTAAATGTTTTAAACCAATTAAAATTGAAAATCAATGTAAATAATGGTTAGATCTGATGTAAATCACGTCAAAGTGTCTTCACTTCTGATGTATTCTCCGATATCTGTCTGATGGAAGACAACGATAGTCATCGGATCGGCGGTTCGGGTGTCGAGCGCAGACTTGGCGGCCACACCAAAGCCAAGGGGCAGATCATTCATCGAATAGACAACGACTCCCTGATATTGAGCCGTTCCTTCAGTTATTCGACCCAAACCTGACTTCAATACATGATTTCCGTAAAGGAATTGTTGTTCGGCGTTAGGTTTGAGCCAAACCTTGTGCTGAAAAGTAAAAGATGTTTAATATCACGTAATCTTAATAAAATTCAATAAAGAAATGGATTTCAAGTTATTATCGATATTGAAAGGACAGCCGAATCTATGATACCTTTGCATAGGGCGCTAAGAAGTCAAGACAAGTGATATGAAGCCTAAACTTCTTGGTCTTTGAAAATTTGCCGAAACACGTGCCAAACGAAATCAGATTATCTCGGCTTATATTTGCGGCCAATTTAAGCATCTTTTCGCTACAATAATAGACTCGATCGCAATGAAGACGAAAACAGTAGACGCCATCGGGTCTTGTGATCAGAAGCCGGACGTTATCTCCGATACTATGAGAAGAGAAATACAATGAGACGATTGTTGGTGAAGAGGAAGACTTACTATTTGGTTAGTTTACCGAAGAGAAGGACAGTTTCATCGTCGGTGAGCGGACGCATGCTTTGAGTGTTTGAGTGAACGCGTGTTTAGTGTTTGTTATGTTTTATAAGTCATGCGCTTTGAATGGATTCGAGGTTTGAGTGACTGTTGAGTCCCTCAGAGGCTGTGCTTTCATTGCATTAACCGATCGTTTGGTCTAAATGTCTGTCAATTGAATCGTTTGTTTTGTGGACATTGTTTACCATTTAATCTTCATTCTTGAGCTCCCGCTGTCCACCAGACCAATGTCCAAACAGGAACAGGTGTTGATTTTGGAGCCCAAACAAGAACTCCATTTCAAAGGTCTGTCAAAAGACGTTTTAATCAAAGGTTTGGCGAAATGTTTGAAATTTTCAAACCAGTCATCACTTTTGGCAACAGTTTTGTTGATAATTCTCATTGAAATCAATGAATTGTTTGAACAAAAGTTTTGTCAAAACTGTACTTTTGATTGAAAGCCATATTAATTAAGATTTGTTTATCCCGTGATGACTATAACCGCGATCACTCTGTCTTTAGGTCCGTTCAACGATGTGGTCACTTCACACCTCAAGCTGACCAACCCGTCCGACCGACGCGTGTGTTTCAAAGTCAAGACAACGGCTCCCAAGCGGTACTGCGTTCGGCCCAACAACGGCCTAATAGAAGCCCACGGCTCGACCACAATCGCCGTTATGCTCCAACCCGTAGACCTCGACAACTTGAACGACAAGAATAAACATAAGTTTATGGTTCAGACGATGTTTGCACCCGAAGGCGATGTCAATCAGGACAACCTGGTATGCGGTCACTCACACCCCTTCACTCCTAACCTTACGATCGGTGTTTGGATTTAGAACTAAATTTAGATTAAAATATGATAATTGAAGGCATTTCCGGTCCAATCGGGTCTTTGTCTCTGACCTCAATACAAGTCACTCAAGCGTTAGATTTATTCATTGTTTACAATTGTTTTTTGAGCCTCTAATGAGTGATTGAATGACAAATATTTTGCTAATTAATGGGACCAATCAATAGTTCTATATTTACCTCTTTCACCCATTTCTCGATCTCAAAGACCCGATTACCTCTTTGTTGTCTTAGAAACAGTTCGCGGGAAACAGTTATATAAAGATTACAGAATGTAAATACTGAGGACCGGTTTGATATCCCTGAAAACCTTGCTCTTCAGCCGATTGTCTACTTAGACTAAAAATTTTTAATTCTTGTGTCCATCAGTGGAAAGAAGCGGCTCCGGAGGCGATAATGGATTCGAAGCTGAAGTGTGTGTTCGATGTGGCGACCAATGCAAACGACTCGACCCGCGCCGGTTCGGTCAATACCGTTCCCGCACTAAACACATCGCACACATCCAATAATGCGGTAATCTTTCAGACCGTTCCTATTATTATTGCCTTTATTTCCGGTTTCTTTTTTAATAATTTCCTTCAATACATATTTGGATGAAAACAGAATATAAGATATAAACAAAGATAGAAATTTACCAGAATTTTGTGACAAATAAACAAAACAAAAAATGAATACCTTTTGAAATAATCTCCGTTTGAATAATCTTTGATTTCTCATGTATTTTGTAATCTTATTACTGATAAGAAGTTTAGAACTGAATTAGAACTGATTGGAACTAAATTTAAATTAGATTAGATTTGGTTTAAGTTTAAATCTTAAGCTTTTCAACGAATACTTTAAGTCGTTTCTAATCATATAATTTTAATTGAGATTATTCTTTGATCTAATCTAATATCGAACTTATTTTCTCAACATTTGGAATATTTAATAATTTAAACATTAAATGATTGATTACTTTCAGAGTATTACTGAAGAAGTGTTGGTCGACCAGAAAGACGACGACCAGAAGAAGTTGAGGGAAGAGATTAAACGTTTAAGAGAAGAATTGGCTTCCGTTCGGTCAGAAAACTTGCAGTTGAAAGAGGACGGACTCAAACACAGAATCCGAAGCGGAATCAGTTCATCCATTACTGGAGAAAAGTCATTGAATACTGAAATTTTGTCGCCGAAGGCCTCTAACCCGGGTCTGGCTATGAGTCCACAGGTGTTGGGAATGGCGTTACTTCTGCTCATTGCAGGCATGCTATTAGCAAAAGTGTTATTTTAAATTTTCTATCGATATATTACTGCAAATAATTTTGAAATTCAAATCTAATGATTACTTTATGTTTGTATATATGAAACGCTCTTCAGAACAGATTCACTGTCTTAAGCCGTTTAACCTTTCAGTTATCCGTTTCAATGACAACAAAAAATATAGTAAATTAAACAATTAGTTAATGAACTAAAATAACACTTTTCGGAAGTTATCTCGAATTCAAAATCCATTGAAATTCACTCTATTTTAAAGTTATTTAAATTTGAAATCGTTTTAAAAGTGAAATAAAATTTCTTCTAAATTAATGGTCTTTTGCTTACTTGCAATCCATTGGTCTTTACCTTCAAAAACCCACTTTCGATGACAAACGCGACTCACTTTGAAAATGGGTTTTTTATAGTATAAAAATTTCGAGAAAATTATTTTAATTCTAGAATAAATAGAATTTTTATTAATAAAAGATTAGATCGAAATTAGTTATACATTTGGCACAAATAATGCAAACAGTATTTCATTATTTGGTTTAGTTTTGGTTTAAATGCGAAACAAAATTAAAACCAAATAAAACCTTTCCTTTCGAGTAGTTTTTAAAAATGTAGAATAATTTTGTGAACATTTAAAGAGAGATTAATTATTATCACATATCAAGCAATTTGTAGTCAATCGACAACTAATATGGCGGATAACTAGAATTGTTTGACCCGGGATAGGACGGGTAAGAAGAGGTCGGGGGAGCACTCGGATAAGAGGAAGGAGGCGGTGGGTAACCACCAGCTGGTGGATAGGCATTTCCTCCCGCGGGAGGGTATGGATGAGCACCTGTAGGAGGATAGGGGTTCGATCCGGGGGCGGGGTATGAGTGGCCACCTGTTGGTGGGTATGGATTCACGCCTGGAGGCGGAGGATATGCGCTCACTCCGGAAGTTGGGTATGGATTGGGACCGCTTGGAGGGTATGGGTTGGCTCCGGGAGCAGGATATGAAGTCGGACCTCCAGGAGGATAAGGATTAGCACCAGTTGGGGGATATGCACCGCTCGGGGGATAGTGACTGCCTCCAGAGGGAGGGTAGGCGTTCCCACCAGGAGCTGGATAACTAGCCGGCGCACTTGGATAAGAAGGATTCGATGCCGGATAAGTTGTCCCGGACTGTGGATGTGTTTGTCGCGGAGGATAATTGGGGTTTTGCGGTGCGGATGAAGGAGGATATGAAGTATTGCTCGGAGCAGATGGAGGTCCCGATGGATAGCCGGGTGCAGTGGTTTGGGTGCCACTCGGCTCCGGAAACACTGTTCCTCCCGATGGATAGCCGGGTGCAGTGGTTTGATTGCTAGTCGGCTCCGGAAACACCGTTCCTCCACTTTGATAGGTCGTCGAAGGCTTGAAACCTCTCGATTGCATGAATTTTGTGAATTGTGTCGGAATCTCTGCCAACACCGCGCGACCCAACTCTATCTGGTTTTGCTGCCAATCATTGGCAATGAAACGATTCAACGGAACGAACTGAACGATATCTCTTTGGGCTCTTTTCCCACGCGATATGATTTGGTTTCCGTCGCCGTCCAAGAAGTCCATCGCAGAGAAGTCGGCGTTTCCGACACCTAAATGAATGTGAATTAGTTGTGAACTCGTCGTAACACAAATGCAAACCTATTATTATTATAGATAATGGAAGTGAAGACGAATTGACGATTGCGTCCAAAGTTTCCGTCATATCAGAGATGACTCCGTCGGTGATAATCAAGAGAACAAAGTAATGTTTCCCGTCTTGAAATCGTTGAGCGACCGAAGCCGTATTGTTGATGACCGAAGCGAAGTTTGTCGGTCCGTGCAGTGAGACTGTGCTGAGTGTGGACTTATAGCACGATATAATCTCTTCTATTCCTCGGCAATAGGGATACGACATATTGTTATTGAGAGGGAAGAGATGAGAGACCTGTCCGTTCGGTAGTTTAGCTCCAAAACCATAGGATGGGAACAATCCCTGTGTGTCATACGATTTGATGATTTCTCCGACAGATCTCAAAGCGATTTCATACTGATTGGGACGACCGCTATAGTCCATGAAGTGTAGGGAACGGGGGTCTCGGGGGTCACCGTTAGATGCGGTGAAGTCTACCGCAACTGCGAAATGCATTTGAGTTCCAGTGCGAACGTAGTCCAAGAATGTCACCTCTTGTTCGACAGATATCGAGTTCAATCTGAGAACTCCAGAATTGGTGTAATTCTTTTTGCGGCTCTTCTTCTCGGGATTTATCAATTCATAAACCCTGGATTGGGTCGAACCAGAGTTCATATGTTTGAATGTTGTAGTGGAGGACCCGATCAGGTCGTGACTACTGTTCTCATCCCAATCATAGCAATCTATTTTGATGGCGCGGTCGTAATCACCGCCACATAATTGCTGGACCTTTATATGGAATGGTCTCCACTGAGGGTTTAGATTATCTCTAATCACTTCGGTCTTATGGACGACACTGAATGAGCCGTCTTTGTTGGCTCTCGAAAACGTCAAATAGGGATCTGATTTACCGAAAAAGTCCTTTTTGTCCAAATTGCTGGCCGCGAACGAAAGCAAAGCGAGCTGTTTGTTGGAAGAGAGTTCTTCGGCGCGGACCAAGAGTTCGCCACCAAATCTACGCGGATTTCTGCCTCCAGTGGTCAACTTCTGCTTATAAGTACCACCATTTGCGGCCAAAATGGCAGCCAATTCGCAGGTGATCTGACCCAAGAACTCATTTCCTGAGATCGGATCGATGTCATAGATCTCGAACTTCAAGAGTTGGCTTTCGTTGAACTTGAACTGAATCTCTAACTTCTTAACCCAATCGGGATTGAGATTGTCTTTAATCACTTCAGTTCTTCCGATTTCGATGAACTTATCAGAGACTCCATGTCTGATGTAAACGAAGCACTGGGGGTCTGACTTCGAGGTGATATCTCGGTCGACGAGTCTTCGCGCAGATATACTCAGCTCTATCTGAGAATATGAGCTCAACTTCTGGTTGTGTCCGCTAAGAGTGTCGTATCGTATACTCGAGTTGTTATACATTTTGATTCAATTAAGTTATGAATCAATGATTGCTTCGAAGTATGTATTTATAGTTACGCTTATGTGAAGTGAATCAGTGATGGAAGTGATTCAATGGTCTCTTTGGGCGTCTCTACAAGAGATCTATTACATTGACGTCTGTTTTGCAGACAATATTTATTTGCAGAAAGACTTGCCTTCAGTTGTGAAACGCTATTAGCGATCAAATGTGAAATCAGTTGTAAAACTAGTTTCCAAACAATTTTTATGAGACTTTCAAGGATTTACAAATCAATTCCTATTCTAAGCTTTATTTAGTTTATTTATAATTCTAATCATAGAATCGTTGGACAGAATTTAGATAATATAGAATCGTAAATATAAGAATATGAAGTATAGAATATTCTTATTGTCATTCTATACATAAATTATTTAAAATCCTAAAGAATCTGCGATTAAAACAATTTTTCATTAGTAATGATTTCCTTAATAATGATTATTAGTTTTTATTGAAATTAAAAACTAGGAATATATAGCGATAACGGCCTTCGAATACATTTACGCTATTATTATATTAATTCTGTTCAATATTTGCGCAAAAGGGGTAAAATGTTTATAAAATGGCTAATTTTAGATCAATTTCTAATTGAATTATTAAAATGTTAATCTCAGCTAATTTGAAAACATTAAACCCATTATTTAAATACCATTGAAAAGCAAAACTAATTTCTGTCATAAAGTTAACCACAATTGAGACAAAACTCACCGACAAATCAATTCCTTCGCAAAGCTCTGCAGAGAGTGGTCTCACATATAATACGTCCGACAAAACACAACACATGGCTATCACGTGATCCGACTCTCGCTATCAAAACGTGTTTACAATTAATTTAATTCATAATTAATTTCTAATTGGCTTTAAAAATGACTGAATTAGATATCCATCTGTTGAATGGTTTGAGAGATGGTTGCCATCAGTTAGAAGAGGAGATAATCCAAGACCTAATCGACCGAAACTATTGCAGTGTTTTGAACCGACCGGTAGTTAAAGACATTTTAAGTGAAGTTATTTCGGGTTTTGACGAATCAAAGTTGACATCAATTGAATCGAAATACAGTCTACAAAAGGAACAAGTCTTGAGAATTGTCTTCTTCGGTGGTATATCTTGTCTTCAGTTATATGTTTTCGATAACTTCATTGGTTTCATCACAAATGATAAAGACTTCGAAGAAAGTCTTCATTTCATAACTGATTTGATGGACAAAAGCGATTACAGCCTTACCATAGATGGGGAACAATGCTATCCAATGGCCAGAAGTGTCTCATTTCTCAAATTATCTCGTTTTGTAATGACAAAAACCAAAGAACTCATCGATGATTTATTTGTAAACTTATGGCGAATGAGATCCGCTATTATTCATCAGATCTCGATAACAGTTCCGTCCAATACTTTATATAATGAAATTGTCTCTTATTCTTCAAATATCAATAAACTTATTGATAAAGAAGAAAATATTGAACCGAATGTCAAGATTGAGATATACAACCAAATGCTGAACACATTCCTCTGGTTTGGAGATATGGATAAAGTTAAGACATACTTAAGTTGTGCTCAAGAGTTGTCGAATCTGACCTTTGAATTGAGCGGTGCGTTAGGCGTCAGAACTCAATTCCAACAAAAGCCAGTCTCACAACTGATGGTCAAAATCGATAGAAAGACCAACCCTTCAGACAATAGAGATAACGATGATCTCCAAAAAGGCGTGGATTTGCCTAAAAATATAACCTTAAAAGACGATACACTTCTACAAAATGTGAAATTCATTTCGATAGAAGACGAAGACAACCGCATGAATGACAATCTTTCACAACTCGAGCAAACTTTGATGTTATCCTTCATCAAAACTGCTCAACGCATTGGTTCGACCTTAGATGAGCTCTTAGCCGAAGAGATTAAATCTTATTTAGAATTTTTGATCGCGAAGACGAACAATTGGCTGGTTATGAGTCATTGTTTATCACTAAGAAGTCTCTTAGAGAAGGAGAACCGAAGACGAGTGGAGCGGGCAATGACTCAAATCGACGAATTGGTTGATATCGTCCGCGAATCCAAATTAAATTGCCGTCAGATTTCTCAAAGATCCAGATATTTGTATTCTGTTCTTCCGAACCCTTTTTGGATAACCGAAAGATATTTGGCTAACATTTTAGTGTCTTTGGGAGTAACGAAATCTGCTCTCGATATCTATTTGAGACTCAATTTGTGGGACGATATCATTGACTGCTATCAAAAGTAAACTTTTATTCAAATAATGTTTTAAATTTCAAATGTTTTTAAATCGAAATATCTTTTACAGAATCGGTCGCCGCGACAAAGCAGAAGCCATTGTCAGGGATCAGCTCAAGAATAGTGAAACGCCTTACTTGTATTGTCTGTTGGGCGACACCACTGAAGACATTCAATATTACGAAAAGTCGTGGCAATTGTCGGCTCATAAGTATCCGAGGGCTCAGAAGTCTTTGGGAAACCATTACTTCAATTTCAAACGATATTCAGAATGTATTCCATATTTTCAACGATCGATTGAATTGAATTCAATGCAAATCGATGTTTGGTTTCGCTTAGCCTTCGCTGCGATGTCGACCGATAATTACGAACTCGCGGCCTCTGCTTACCGACGGGTCGTTCAGTTCGAGACCAATAGCTTCGAGGCCTGGAATAACTTATCCAAAGCTTACATCAAATTAGGCCAAAAGGGTCGCGCCTGGAAAACACTTCAGGAGGCGATTAAATGCAATTACGACGAATGGAAGATATGGGACAACTATATCGCCGTTTGTGTCGATATCGGAGCCTTTGCTGAAGCCATACAGTCATGGCATCGATTGATTGATATCAAAGGCCAGTATATCGACGACCAAATCGCCGAAATACTAGTGAATGCCGTTATCAACGGAATCCTTGACCACAATCAGGAATCGGTCGCAAAATTAGCGCAAAAGACTCAACAATTGTTCGGTAGAATCGTTGCCACGAGTAAGGGATCGACTAAAGTGTGGAGACTTTACGCCAAACTATTGATTAACAATAAAGTGGATGATATCGAAAAAGTTATTAATTGTCTTCAGAATTGTCACCGAAATGCCATTCAATCGAATCGATGGGAAAAAGACCCACAAATGATAGTTAAAGTGCTTAACCATTGTTTGCTTCTCTCAGACGAATATAATGAATGTATTTCTTTGGATTCATCCAAAACTCAAAGACTCCTCTCTTCGAGTAAATTAGCCCTCAATTCGGTGGTTGTGTTGGTTCGCAATAATGCCATCAATTGGTCCCAAAACGACAAAAAAGAAGAGATCGAAAAACTCTTAAATCAATGCCAAAACAAATTGCAATCAATTATTGTTAAAATAGAAGAATTTAAGTGAATTTTAGTTTTATTTAAATCCTTTATTAATTAAATTTATTTTTATGTAAAGTTTCGCAAAAATACTTCAAGAAATATATAAAGTTTAATATGTTTTAAATTAGGGGAAAATTGAAGAACCAATTGATAGAAACTTTTTCTATAAATCGTTTACAAAATTTCATTTATTAATAAAATAAAAGAATTTCAAGAATTCTTACCAAAGAATCCGAATCTTATATCACGAATGTATTTAACGAATCGATCCAATGATGGCATTACTTATTCTCAAACCATTGAAACAAACTTTTCGTCAAATTAAACAAATTTTAAATAAATATTCATTTATTTAAACTAAATATCAGTGAAAATGAGTGGTCATTAGAGCCGATCTCTGGTCGGGACTCAAGTCTCTTACGACCAGTTTCTTGAGTTCAGACCCAATATGTGACCACTTTTTGAAGAGTTGTTCACTAAAGAGGTTTCACTGCATTTGATTAAAGTTTTGTTGATATGTCGACAGAAGAAGCGATTGATTCCGATTTGGTTTTGTCTGAAGAGACGGCCAAAGCGTTGAAAGAGTTTTATGCGGAAAACTCTTGGAGACTGACCGACGATGGCATTGATCAACAGAGTGGACACATCGAAGAGAATTGGGTAATAGTTTGGTCAGCGATGACAGTTTGCCTCAAACATCGCCTTCAGAAGTGGCCATCACTGACCACTCTGTCGGCCCTTTTGTTGATGTCCTTTGACTAATCGAAATCAATTGGATTCGATAGCAATTAAGTCAGTTCTGGTACACCGAAGACACCGCTGAATACTTGTCCGACCAAATCCTTAAAGCTGTGGATATCAGTCCCGAAGTGACCGAAAGGACGACCAAATCGATTGCTTGTATATCGTGTCCAACGCTTTTCGACAATCTCTACAAAAAGATAAATAATTGGCCGAACGTTTCGATAGACTTAGTGTTACTCGAATTCGACCAAAGGTTTGGAACCAAATACCCGAACCATTTTGTCTTTTATGACTACAATCAGCCGATAGACAAAACTTTGTCCGAACGGTTCAAAGAGTCGTCCTTTGATGCAGTGGTCGCTGACCCGCCGTTTCTCTCCGAAGAGTGTATCAAAAAAACGTCCGAAACAATCAAATACTTAGCGAAAGACAAGATAATGGTCTGCACGGGAGTTGTCATGCAATCAATGGTCGAACAATGTCTTGGGCTTCGGGTTTGCGACCACTTCGAGCCCAAACACAACCGAAAGTTAGGCAATGAATTCAAATGTTTCGCAAACTTTCCATTAATTCCTCTCAAATGAAATATAATTTAAATTAAATGAATTAAATTTTTAGACTCTTTTAAACTTTTAATTTTGTCTGAAATTGCAAATCAAATGATTTCAAAAATTGAATTAATAATAATTTTTTTTTTACTTTCTTAAGCAATATTCAGTCAGTTTTGCGCTTTCGATGAGATTTTTGATCGAAATTCTATCAACGATTTGATAAATAATCGAGTTATACAACAAACCGACAAACCTGTGAAATATCTCCAAATGGCTATCAAAGTGTTTCGAATTGATTTAAGCGGTAATCAAAACAAAATTGGTTAAAATTGGTTTCAATCCTAGACTTGAATCTAGATTTTCGATCCAAATATGAATAAAACATTTTTTAAAATTATTTTTCATTTGCTCTGAATTTTGAAATATTTTCATTAGAAGTGAAGTGAATCTCAATATATATCTAATATTTAGTGATTTGAATATTGATCACCAAAAAAGTGGTCAATAATGTTATGCTTTAAAACTTTTTCCATTAGAGACAAAATTCATAGAAATTTATTACTCAATACGTTTGAGAACTGAATTCAAATCAAATGATAAATGTTTTATCACTTGTTTTGAAAGTGTAATCGTATTTCGAAACTGAATGTGAAGTTCCGGATAATCTAATTTATAACTTGAAACTTAAGTCTCCCAAAGCTTGTGAACGATAGGAATTTGCAAGAAAGAGATGACTCGAGGGCTTCCATTTCGCACCATTGTGTCTCTCCTTCTTATGGATCGTTTCTCCCACTTTAAACTGATTTACCGCTAAAGTTGATTCAATTTCTAATTTTCTGAGTAAACCAGTGATGACAAGTCAGTGGATATCTTCATAGAAGACTTAATGGGATTTTTATAGCGGTCTTTTCTCCTCAAAACCAATTTAATAACCAAATCTATTTCATACCACAACCAAACCCACAGCAAAACCGAAAAACATCTGCCATTTAATAGCGAGTTTGAAATTTTGAAGATTGGATTGATTTGAATTGCAAAATAAATTTTGAATACATTTGTGCCGTCATTTGGTTGTATCGCTCGGGAGTCGATATGTTTAAGAATGATCCGAATCCTCTACTTATGAGGGAATTTCTTTTCCCCGAAAGCAGTCATAAATCAAAAGATCTCGAGCTTAACGTTCAAAGTGTGAGATATTAGAAAAAATATTTCATTTGTTTTTATTCGGATGCTATAAAATAG
>JAQGAJ010000764.1:0-12741 GCA_034689365.1 Liebstadia similis
AAAAGAGATTTATCGGTATTTTTGCTTTTATTTCAGTCAGAATTTGATTTATCATTGATTATTAATATTTAGCATTTCGTGAAATTTAGAACAAATGGTTGAATTGCATATCGAAATGATTGTTCATCTTTTCCATTTGGCTAATACCCAGTTGGCTATTATTGAATACAATATTAGGCAATTCTGACAATATGTTTATCAGACAATCATTAAAGTAGAGGCAGAGCTGGCACTCAGGCATCGGATCGAAGGAGAAAATCGGTAAAATTGTTTGCATCGCTTAATTGAGTGAAAGGGATCTGTTTTTGAGATTCGTATTCACATAATGAGAGACATGAGAGACATATCATATGCTATTCTTTGGCCCAAATATTTCGGTTAATAAAAATTGAATTCAATTGAGAGCCGAAAGCGTTGTTTGCAATGGAATACCATTTTGAGTCCATTAGTGAAGAGACACAGAAAATCATAATATAAATGCTAATACGAAGACCTCTTCAATGCATTTATCAATCAATCGATAGACACGATTGCGATCATGTCATCCACCGATCGCTCATTTATCACCCGAAGACGTCCGCAACTCTTCACTCGATTTTAAACACAAACACAATTTTCTCCACTCGTGTCAGCCATTCCTCACATTTTCTTAGATTCTTAAGAAATCGCTTTTACTTTCAGATAAAAAATGATTGTTTAAAATAAATAATTATCTAAACTGATCGCCAAAATATCGAAGTAATGATGGAAAACATTCTCTGATTGATTGGCCTTAAAAACAATCTTTTTCTTATTAACACCCAATCCATTCAATTATTGGTATTAATATCAAACAACTATTTGACTAATTTCTAAAATGAGATAATTTTTCATTATTTCAACATTTAATCTCTAATTTAAAGAGTTATTAATCAAATCAAAAGCAAATATGAATCGATTCGAGTCCATAATATAATCCACTTTCAGATCGCGAACATTTCCAAAGTCAACATATGATTAAAATTTATAGAACGAACGGCAAAAATGATTGGATTTGATGTTAATTTTAAACATGAATTTCATTTTGAATGACATTAAAAGTAACAAAAAGTAAAAATTCTTCTCAGATATGAAACGAATAACTAATCGTAGCATTAATTTTGAATCCCTTTAGGCCTAATGGGAAGAAAATCTCATTATATTTATGTCGGATCGCAAAACCATTGGTTGAAAGAGATTTCATGACTTAATAAATACAAATATTTGTTATTCGGTTTACGATAACTGAAGAGACAAACACTTTGTGTTTAATATAATATTTATAGACCGATATGTAATGTATATAATGTTACAAAAGTTGCCATAAATGTTAACTAAAGCCAAGTTTGGGTCACTTCAATGCACTCAAAGCCCACTTTAAGTCATTGAGAGAATGGCGAAGAACTCATCGCTTAATTCTGGTCAGCGATCGCGTCCAAAGTCACTGAAGACTTGTTATCGGAGCAAAAAAAATGTCGCTTTTGGCGTAAGACTCGAGACATTAGTCCTCTCGAAATGTGTATATATTTTGAGCACTTTATTCGTGAAAATACAAGTTTAAGGACTAATAGAGAAAAACCAAACCCAATTAATCAATAGTTTTTCGGTTGACTCGCAAGAAGTGGTCGAGACTAAATGAAGCGCTACTTCTCGTCAATGACTGAGCCATTACTTCACCAAAAATATACACAATTTAAGAGCTAATCATTGATGTGAAATAATTTCGGATCTTTTTCTCTTTGACTAAACTTTTTATAGAAATATATCCTCTTTTATAAAACTTTTGGTGCGATTATAAACAGACTTTTCCATTAAGTTTTTTGTTTGTCGTAAAAAAAGTTACATAAAGTTTACACATTTGTCGACCAATGGCTGACCATTTGATTGAACGCTTATTTTTTGTCTCTCTTTTAATCAAAAAGTTTGTACACTTCTGGCCAGCGGTGCCGTCGCTCTGTTCGGTCCATTAGGCGGGAGGACTGCACTCCATATCCAATCAATTTGTGATGCGCTCGAAATACCGCACATTGAATGTCATTGGAATGTCGGCGAAGGCGTCGATCACCTCTCCATTAATCTCCATCCGAAGCCCTCGTCCTTATCGAGAGCTTACGTCGATTTAGTTAAGGCTTGGAATTGGAAGACCTTCGCCATTGTCTACGAGGATAATCACGGTATGCACTGATCTCTGTCTTTGCCTGTCTTTGGCTTTTGGTTTATGTTCTCCTATAAGATGGTTATGAACTCTAACAACGGATCTCTTTCTTCAAATCTATTTTCTCTTTTTTCACTCTTCCGATGAATTTCAGCGAAAAAGACCTCAAATCCATAAAATCATTAAAATAATGGTCGGAAACAAAGATCTATAAAATGTGTTTAATTTCTAGTCCTTAGAGCAGAAGAAGTCTTATTCGAGACTATTTTGTAATTGACTTCAGTCGCCGACCATTTGATCGATTGATAGCTTATTTTGAGATAAAACTAAAAACAATGAGAAAGTGTTTAATGAATTAAACGAATGCTTCAGAGAAAACATTTTTAGCCAAAAGTTTATTCTTTGAGCGAAAGAATCGAAACTCGTTTCCGATTTGCTTTTATTGTTCGCTTATATCAGAAATGACCAGAAGTTTAACAAATATTTATCATTTATATTGTAGTCCATTCTCTAATAGTCTAAATCGATTTGTATTACTGGAAAAAGTTTCAAAATTATAATTTAATTATCTATCGATGAAAACAATTTCTCAAATCATATCAAATTATTTCTATGAATTGCTTTCAAAGCTCTAAAGACAAGACATAGTCATTGAGTGGATTCCAACCAAACATTTACTAGAATTTTGGCAAATCGTTGGCTCAAAACTTTCAGATTCAGAAAGTGATAACAAATAATTCAAATATAGTTTGTTTGTTGAAAGAAGTGTTTCGTTCAATGGTCTGAATAAAAGGCAATTTCAGTGCCAACCCATCGATTGATGTCTCGATACACACGAATGCAGTAATAGACAGATATTGTAATGTTTGCGATCGGTTTGGATCGCATCCATCCGTATATATAGCGATGTTTGCAATGATACCAGTGATCAATCATTCGCTACCACTTTCCTCGAGTTCCGAATATCAAAACCAATTCAACAAAATGTTTACAAATTTTCACAAATTTATAGAACTTATGATAAATTCAAGTCAAGGGATAATTAATTTCTCGTAATTCTAAAAATGAAAACAATTAATAATAATTTGTTGACTTTATTGCCGCAAATATCTCTGAATTGACCACATTTTACATGATTTCAGGTATAATCCGAATCCAAGACTTCTTGAAAGAAGCGCAACAAAACGAATGGACAGTAAGACTCTACCAGTTCTCGGGCCGGCCCTACAGAGACCTGTTTTGGGAAATCAAAAAAACTAAATTATTTAATATAATTATTGACGTCAAACGAGAAAACATATTCTCAGTCCTCAAACACGTATGAAATTAATATCAATTTTTTGCACATTATTTCTACGGATATTAAAATAGATTAATAGGAGAAACAAAGTTCTCATTAGAGACACAATTCCGCAAAAATAATCAATTGTTGGAAACAAAACACAAACAAATAAATGGATATAACAAACGACTAGACGTAGAAAATCAAAACCAAAGACGAGAAGACCTCTCAATTGCAATATCTCTTCATTTTGTTGTCCGCAATAACCGACTCGTTATAACAGAATTTCGTTCAATTCTAACCATATTTTTAAAACAATTAAAGGAAAAGACGAAACGAGATAACGATATTATATAAGAATCAGAAAACACTAGAACTGAGTTCAGAAAACTTGTTATTTATTTTGGTTCTTATATTACTTTAGGAACACTTATTTCGAGCCAAAAGTCTGTCCATTATTTTACTTTTAAGATGTCATACAATTTTTCATTCGTTATATTTGTGTCGTTTCCCTCATATACTGTCGTTTTGGTAGACATTTGTGTCATATTTTAGGCCTTATTCCGAATCAATGGCAGATCTAAACCAGAGATTAATTTCTGATTCTTTATGGAAATTCAAGAAATCAATGATCAGATGACAAGAAAAGGAAATGAGTAAATCAATTGTGAATGAATTGCAAAACACGAGTCACTAATGAATTAAATCAGAGACCGACAGGTTGTTAGCGGAAGGGAGGGAAAGGAGGGAAAGGCATGTTTGGGGAGACAAAGGCTTGTGATATGAGATTAAGCTCAATGTGATCTTGCATTTCAGGCTCAGCAAGTTGGAATGATGACTGAATCACAAAGCTATTTGATCACTTCACTGGTGAGTTAACACTACCCTTACAACTACTCCTACAACACATACCTCTTCACACAAATCAAACCAAATTAGTTTCACATTTTCTATTCATTTGCATACTATCCGTGACTTTAGAGCACAGAATCGGTTGAATATTAAATCGATTGAATCCGAAACACGAGTCAGTCATTGCTGTGAATATAGATTCCGGTTCTTCTCATTTATAGCAATTTTTTTGCATTCAATTCAACGAAACATAACTCATGTATTAAATAAGGTTTTTATAATCTGATTATCAAATGAAGAGAAACTTCTATTAAAGCCAAATGTGAGTAAATTTCCGAATGAGAAGAGAAAACATTTGCAAACATTTACGCGACCATACATTTCCTCTTTTATGTACTCTTTTGCCATAAATTCACGTTTCATGTCATGAAAGTGTGATTTTTCTGACAACACTTCTGAAAATGTTTGATAACACGAGAAAATTATATCGAGAGTACGTTCAGAGTATGTATTAGTCGGTAAACTCACGGCACTTGTTGTTAGAGTTATGCCGTTCGGGACTTCACTTGCATTACCTTTCTCTCAACCATTTGAGTCAAGACTCGTGTCGTCACTCTGACAGTCCATTTTGGACATAATGTTCCAATCAGTCCATCATTTCCATCATGTCCTTCATAGTCATTGCTAGGGAATTATTGTGTGAATCAAGTGAAAAAAACGTAAATTTTGACATAAAATTGAAAGATTGTGATCGCAATACTCGTGAATAATGGCATCTCTTCTCTGTCGATGTCTGTTATCTTCAATATTCAAGTGAAGATCGTATTTCTGGGAAGTTATTTCAATCTAATTATAGGGTTATATCAATGTATGCTCTTTGTTGATGAGAATGACGACCAAGGGATCCGTCGCTTGTAATCTATTGGTTGGGTCCGAATCACTGTTGAATCCATTATGAAAGCCATTAGAGACTGAGAGCCGACACTTAAAACTCGAGTCCAGAGCCAGTTGTGAATCACTCGGTCCTCCTTTGACGCGAACCGCTCATCGATATCATGATATTATGTTTTGTCGTATATTCAAAAGATTTATTATTTCTGTTCTGTTTTGAGACATACTATCAATTCATGAGATTCTTTTGATCTCATATTTTCATAAGAATTGATACAAAAATGTCTCAGATTTTGCTTAATTCATGTTTCAGTTGTTATTCTCTTCGGATATCTTCAGTGAATGAATCAATAAAAAGAACAGAAATGTATTCGCAAAACATTCATAAGAAGTGAATGTAATTATGTTTTGCTATGAATGAAAGATATTATCAGAATATCAGACGGAATGGTCTTCAAAGCGATGAATTCGCTCGTTTGAGGAGCAATCAAAATGGCTATCATTGAAATGATGTCAAACATGGTTTCGATGGATCCGATCGCTCCAAATCATAGCCTTAGATGACATCCATTGAGCAGATAATCATCACTTTTTCATTGTCTATCAATTATTAAGCAATTGTTTGACGGATTCCTTCGTTAGAACTACTTTGGCATCTGTTTCGTGAGGAATGCAAAACTGAAGAGCAAAACATTATAACCGATTAACTATGATCTCTGCCAAAGTTGTGAAGAACACAATCTCAACAATTAATGTTAGTTATAATTAATAAATTAATTTGATTTCACAAAACCATTTGAATCGTTTGTCAAAGCAATCGATGTAATAGTAATTAAGCGATTGCTTCCAAACCACTGACTCTGACTCTAATAAACTTCGATTCTGTGATTCAATTCTTCAAATTCTGTTGAGATTAGAGAAGCGATTAATTATAGGAACGCCAACAATGAAGTCCTTAAAGACTTACATCGTTTCCAAAGATAATCAAAATTAGACAAAACATTAATTATTTATTTTTATTGAAATATCGCAAATAATTCGCTTTATGTCTGTTATTAATAACCATTTTTCTGAGTTATGGCTTCTTTGAGTCGAGACTTATGTTTCGATCGAAATCAAGTATTAGTTATGGTTCTGACGAACGAAAGTAAGGCTAATAATAATATTATATCCAATTTAAGACTTACTAAAGAACTTATTTCTTGTGTATTAACTGCCGATAATAGAGAACATACTGGACGTCAAGATTGATATCTAAGTCATTCTTCAGAATGTCATTTGGCTGTCAGACAAACGGCTCACAAGTGATCGATAAATGACTATTCAATGCAATATTAATCCGATTATTGTTTACTTTGTTCCTCGACTTATGTCGAATCGGATTCAATTAAGACAACAATCCTAAGACTGTTAGCATTGAAACCATAAAAATGTTGGAATCGTCTCAACAGATCCAGAGCTAAGACTGACTGTCATTTACATCACGGGAATCAAGAATCGAGATTATTAGCTTCAAAGATAAGCTCAATTTGTTATTGTTTGAGAAATACCTTTTAAATTTTACAGACGTTACTCTTTTCCCATGAGATCAGTCTTTTCTAAAGTAAAATAAAAGTAAATTTTTCATAAATTGTTTGATAAGCACTCGCTTTTGGAAGAATTGCCGTTCCGTTTGAGAATTGAATTCTTCTTAGCTTTGATTCATTTCTTTATTAATGTATGACTTCGTGAAAGAGTTTAAAGCGTTTTAAAGAATTTATTGCATCAATCGATGTCTTCTTCGCTGAAAAGCTGGTGTTTTCAGTCCTGAATCGGTTCAGTCTTCGAAAAGCTAATGCTTTTTTCAATATTATGATCGCTGGAAATGAAAATCGCGAATAAATTAATGCAAATTTATTTATGCATTTGAATCGAGCAAAAAGTTTAAATGAATTCATATTCTCTATAAATAAAATAGTTTTTTCTCCGAATTTTTCAGTTTTTTAACGTTTTTTAGTTTTGCATAACTTATCTGAAAAATCATTTTTTACTTAGGAATAGAAGTCATATAAAACTATCGAAATTGAAAGCCATTAAAGGCTTAACTGTTTATTCCATTAAAATATTACTCTTTTGCTCAACTGTTCGGCAAATTCGCCATTTCTTATGACTTCACTGATAATTATTGGGATCAGATCTGGTGATAGGAAAGTCTGAACAGGGCTTTGGTTTGGTTTATGAGCAAAAACAGAATAGAAAACAAGTCGAAGCGATTAATTTGAATGTAAGGCAACCGTTGAGTGAAAGTAAGTCAACCGAACCGAAGACTGAATTGAGTTCAGAATCAACTGAACTCGGTTTGAATTGGCATTTATAAGATCGAAAACTGGAAGAAATCCAATAAATGACTTATTCCTGTTTCCAAACTTTAATCCATTTTATTATTGAATTTCTTTTCGATAGAAAAATCTTCGATAAATAAAATAAAAGGAAGTTTTTGGCGATTTTTGAAGAGTATTTCAAACGATTTACATCATAGAGAGTGCAAAATGAACTGATCGGACATATAATACGATTTCGACGACTTGTTGAGAGAATGGAGGAGAGAAGGAGGAGAGGGAGGGAGAGAGGGAAAGGGAGAGAGAGATCCGATTCATTTCGATTTGATCGTCGAATTTAATACAATTGTATGAAAAGCTATTCATTTGAAGGTTCAATACATGACATAAAATTGGTAGAAATGTTTAGAATCTCAACAGTGATATAGAGTTAGAAGAAAACGATTTATTTGGCGAAAAACTCGTTTCGATTCAATCGTTTGATCAAAGTTTGAGTCTTTCATTGAAAATATATAAGAATTTGTAGAAACACTTCGTTTCGCCATTAAATGATGTGTAAAACACTAGTCTATAAAAATAATTTTCGAGATTAATAACAAATCAATTGAAGCATTGGTTTGATTTGGCCCACTATGGCTCAGATTGGCCTACAATGGTCTACATTAGCCGTATTACCCATTCATTGCCACTAATACTGTCTCTCTTAAGGTCGTCTTATTTTGTCAAAGAAATTAATTTAACTTTCGGTTTGTGCTCTCAATAGGATTTACACACTATAGATATGGAAGATTTCAAATTCGCAAAAACAAAGATAACTTCATTCCGATTGGTTGACTCAACGAACCCGGAACTGCACAGTCTGTTAGCCGACTGGTCACTACTGGCCTCCAAACGAGGCCTCAATAACGTCAGACCTCCCGAAACAATTTTAGTGAGTATTGTTCGGTTCAGTTCTGTTCCCTAACAGTAAACACAGTGAACGACACCCGCGGGTCAGGCGATAGACAGACAGAGACAAGGAATGAGTCGCTTATTGTCGAGAATACAAATAACACTGATTTTGTGGTTCATTTCACACCACATAAGACCATAAAATTTAATTAGATTTCATTTCTGTCATTACTTTTGCCGTCTTTTCATTGGTTTCCGACTCAAAGCGGAATTGAGCCGAATTGAACTGATTTACCATCGATTGCACCCACAGATCATCATAGAGTCTAGACCATCTTGGTCAACTAGATCAACTAGATCAGTTCTCCATTGTTACACACAATCACGTGATTGCAATTATATGTCAATTACCATCAAATTGATTGTCTTCGTTGTCATAATTCGATTTACCGAAAGTTACCATCAATTTCGAGATCACATTATTTCTTCATTTCAGTTAAATGTCGAGTCTTTTAAAACCATTGTTCAGTTTTGATTTGATTGAACGGGTGTTCAGATCAGACTAAAGATATGTTTTGGTTTACTCTTAGAACATGTCTTACAATCCATTAAGAGATTAGTTTAACCAAACATTCTCAGACTTTTCAATAGAAACTCAACTTTTTTCAAAATCAAAGCTAAGGACGAGTAAAGAGGTTTCGCATCATTTAATTGATAACAAGTTTCAAATCATTTCATTCTATTATCACATTTCAGATGATTTCAAAGGATCTGTAGATCAATGAAAAGTTTGAAAATTGTGTTCTTCGAGAATATGAGACCAATTCCAATGATAAATATAAAAACTTTGGTTTTAAATCACATGAAAATGCTTTTGACATTAATTATCTTATGGTTAAGACAGTTGTGATCAGAGTTGGATGAGGAAGGGATAGGGAAGTGATGAAGATGCAATGAAATTGGCTAATTTGCATCTATTTAAATATTATTTAAAAACAAGTCATTTGCAAAACATGAGTCGAAGTGAACACTAATTTGAAGTGTTTGTAGTCTTTGTGATCTGTGATGGTATCCATGGTATAGTCAGGTAATTCATTTGAGGATGAATTGAACTAATTAAATGTTAGTTAATCAGTGGTCGGTGTCTGCTCTGGTGTCGGCTCTGGTGTCGAGAGCACAGGGCTTTTCGTGTTTGCATTATTTGATACCTTCAGTGTTAGCCTTATTTGTAACCTATGATGGATTCTAATGTCTTACAAGTGTATAATTTAATTATTGTTCTTTAGACAGAATCAGCTCTTTTGTACGATTCAGTGAAACTGTTGGCCACAGCCCTTCAAGACCTGGATCAGAGCCAATCAATAACAATGCCATCAATTAGTTGTCAGAGTGAGAGTCAGTGGCAGTTCGGCTCTTCGCTAATGAATTACATGCGACCGGTAAGGGTTGGTCACAAGGGTTGGCCCGCTTTCGATCGTTATTAAATTCAAATCATTGCATACATAACGAGACGCCTGTCCTTTGCCTGTCCTTTAGATCACATTCCGAGGACTGACAGGACTCGTAGACTTCGACCAATGGGGTCATAGAAGTAGTTTTACTTTGGATGTGATGACCATTAGTGATGATGGACTACAAAAGGTATTATAAGAGCAAACATTTGTCGTTATCTTTGCCTCTAATGACTCGAAACACAATTTTACTAATCATTTCATACAATACTTAACTCGCTTTGAATTAAGACTACATTTGTTGAGAAAATCCTAAAAAGAGGTTCACTTTTGAAACTAATTCATCAAAATTGTGAAACCATTTCTACTGAGATATTCTGTTTTATGCAAAATATTAAGTGAATTAAATTAATAATAAGATATGAGAAGAAACGAGAGATGAGAACAGAGATTATGATTTCTAATTAGAGAATATTAGAGTTGAGATGAGTTCAGGCTTTGTATCGACAAAGACATTGTTTTTTATTAGCAAATATGAAATGACTGTCCGAACAGAACTGGAATGCCATCAGTAATGGCAATGAAGAAGAATCGGTCCGTCGGTGGCGTTCGAGGGCTTCGCACATAAATAGTATCACTAAATGCAGACAATCTTTGAGACAGTATTTTGTTGTCTATTATTCATTGTATTGTTGGCTAAGTTTACAGACATCTGAATGACTATCGATTTTTCATATCCCACTAGACTTACAAAACTAACGCTAACTCTTAGACTCTTATGAAACCTGACTATTATTATAGCGAACATTCAAATTATCGGTATTTGCTCTTCGGATAAGAGGAGCACAAGAAGAGAGACATTTGTTTTTATAGTCATACCCAAGAGATTAGACAACAATATCCATATAATAATGGACACAATAATTGAACAAATCTGTGAAATCTGTGAAAATGCAAATAAATTCAAATCCAATTTCAATGTTAATTGATTTGAAATATTTGTATGAATTGTGTCTTAACATCAATTCAAACCAGGGTTTGCTTTGAGGGAAGGGTAAGAGTAGGGAAAGGGTAGGTAAGGATAGGGCTAAAGGATTTGATATATTATCTCAAACTCATTTGACACAAATTCATTGGAGAATTCGATCCACAAATGATTTATTTTCATAAGTTTCGACTTTAATTAAAATATATAACAAATGAGACGAACAATGATTCAATGGTTTTCATAAATACATAGATTATTAAATTAAATATGCGTTGAATTGGCTTAAAATAAGTGTCGTTTGTATTCCACGACAAATAAAAGTGAATTTTGTTCTCAGAATTCTGTCTTCTATTTACTAATTTCGTTCCTTTAGTTAAATTAATTAATTTTCTCAGCACTAAAACAATAATATAACTAATGAACAACGAGTTAAAGAGTGGCGAATAGAAAATTGCGTTAAGTTTTTGTGCATTTTTAACATTTTTTATTAAAGTAAATAAAAAAATTTTAAAAGTGGTTGAATTTAAATGTGGTTAGTAATAGAAAATAGGAAAGAGGGCAATGAAATAGATGTTTCCTCTGTGGAGATTTGTTTGTGAGCTAAACCAAAGGCAAAGCGATTTCATAACTGAAGTTTATTTATATGTCTGATGAGAATGACTTCAATGGAATCGGTTTTGTCTTCAGAACTAAACAATAGTTATGGCAAAGAATCGGAAGTGAATTAAATGAATAATTTATTTAATTAATTAAATGATTCGTTGTTTTGAACTTCTTTGCCATAAATTAGAAAATAATTGATTTTATGCTAATTTAAAGAATAGATTAACCTTTTTATATGTTTATCGACTCTTTTACTTTGTTTTGTTTCAAACTTCTGTTCAGAAGTCTCTCTAATGATAAATGATTTTTAATGACCTCGTCTTCAGATCAGACGCCGATTGAGTCTTAGACCCAAAGATCTAATCAATTATTTATAATAAATATCAACGCATTCCTCAAAACACTAATAAACCGAAAGATTATTATTTCGAATAAAAAAGATTTGCGATCAGAAAACAAATAAAAATACAATCGGGAGAGAGTGGAGGAGAGGGTGGGGAGAGAGAGGGGGAGAGATGGAGAAGGACTGAGGTTAATAGCTTAGAGATAAAGATCGAGATCATTAACAGGCATTCGATTACCATAAGATGTGATGAGATATAATCGATTGGACACTCCATCAGATCGGGTATTGGAGTGGAAGTCAAGCCCAACCTCTGAACATCTCTGAGGAATGGCGAGACCTGTATTTGATGTCGACTTTACGGAACCAGACCTTAATCGTGACCACTATTATTAACGCTCCCTATTGTGTGCTAAGAGAGTCATCGAAGTCCAAAGTGGGTAACGACCGGTTCGAAGGATATGTCGTCGATCTGATCGATGAATTGTCAAAAATGCTTGGCTTTAAATATCTGTTCAAACTCGTCGACGACGGACAATACGGAGCGAAGAATGACAGCGGATATTGGAATGGAATGATAGGTCAGTGAATCAGCCTTTGCTTTGCACCTGATCTCCATCTGATCCAGACTTCACACCCAATCCATTCTATGCTCCTCTGACTCCCAATCCTTTCTCTAATGCATCCCAACGTCACTAATCCTGAGCCACGGTTTCCGTCGGTTTCTCTTCACTTCTCATTACAATTATTAGTTCATTGTTTTGATGGCAAATATTTTTCTTATGTTTGCACTGATTTATGAAATTAAATCCAAGAGAAATATTTCGATAGAATTGATGGTAAATAATAAAGAATTTTATCACAACATTGCTGTCAGGTCGGTTCTGGCCCGAAAGACATAATCCCGAAAGACATAATCCTCTTAAAAATGGGGATTATGTCCCGAATT
>JAQGAJ010000765.1:0-12739 GCA_034689365.1 Liebstadia similis
GTGGGGGCCCTCATGTACTATCGATTGCACCCCTCAAAACCCCCCGCCCAGCCACAATGTTAAATCGATACCTCCTCATTGTCATTTTGTAAAAATCATTAATAAATTGATTACTTTTATTTAGTTAATCATAACTTTGAATTATTGCTGATTAATAGTTAATATTAATAATAATAAAATATGGTTAGAATAACAAGATAATAAAATAAAACAATGGGAAAAGTTGATAGAATTGTGAGGAATTGACTCGAAAATGATATCAACATTTGTATTATAGCCGGTCGTCATTCGAATAAAGCGAATCACTTCGGATACCATCAGAACATCAGAACATTGACAGAAATTGATAAAAAAAATTGATTAAAGATTTAGAAATCGGTTAACTTTGAACTCTCAACTTTGATCGGGCTATTTATTTAGTACTCAATTATCTTTTACTTATTTAGTAAAAAATAAAATTTGATTAATAATTAATTTGAATTACTTTTATATTCTTATTATTTACATAGTTTTGAATTATAGATAACAACTGATTATATTTGTGAAGCTTTGAGAACAGAAAACAAAACAAAAAGAAAGGTTGAGATAAATAATAAATAAGTTACATTAAATTATATTTTATAACCGAGAAAATCAAAGTATGAATGACTGATATCGCGGACAAATGTGTTATCTCTGGGCCAAAGAGTAGAAGAGCTAATGAGGCGAATGTAGTGAATGTGGACTACGATTCAGCAGATTTGAGGTTAATTTGAATTTTTAGACAATTTTCTCAAACCATTTGAAAGTGAAATTCGATCTGAAAATTAATTTCTTGACTCAACTGAAGTCTTGACCCGATTCTGATGGTTAGATACAAACCATAAAAGAGATAAACAAAATCTAGAATACGATATCAGAACTTATTTCATGACATAAATGAGTTAATTGTAATACTTTTAAGTCAATTGCTTTCAGAAGATATACATTTGCTCTCGTCGTCCGACTAATGGATCTCTCAATTGATCCATCATTTCATTGAATTCAATGTATGAAACAATTTCAACATTTCCTCGTTTTTCCATAAACATGAAGATGAAGTTGAATTTGAACAATAAGGTTGTGATCGATAGGACACACATAGACTTGGATTGGACTGGACTTTGATTATCACAAAGTTTGATATATCAGAAGCAACTTTCTCAAAGATTTCTTGAAACCTTTATCATCTTATCATGCTGGAGACCATTTATACTAGAATTTTAGAGGAAAGTTTATGGAAATATTTCTCATGATTCTTTTTTTTGGAAATTGACCCATTCCTCGATAGGACATCATTTTCCACTTTAGGTTTTCATAAGAACTTACTCAAGAGATTATATTTGTAATAAACGATATAACTTATAATCAAATTAACGTTTTGAGTCATTTTTAAGACACAATAAGTCACTCACAATAAGGATAAAAGTTAGCCATTATTTGGATATTTGTTTTGAAGTATTGAAAGATCTCTGAAGACATTTGAAGACATCGACACATTTACTCTGACCCTCGACAGCGATGGTTCGAACCAAACAGAAACAAACTGCCCGAAAGAGTACCGGCTCTTGGAATCAATCGGCGAAATACCAATCTCTTAAGAATAAGTTGGAGACGAAGACGGGAAGGGGTAGCGGAAAGGGTCGCAAATCAACGGCCGGTAAATCTCAATTCATCAAAAAGAAGACATACCGTTACAGACCCGGAACTATCGCTCTCAAAGAGATCCGTCGATATCAACGAACGACTGAACTATTGATTCCGAGACTTTCCTTTCAAAGATTGGTTCGAGAGATAGCCTCTGACTTCCGCGACCAAATCAAGTTCCAGTCGGCGGCGTTGGGCGCTCTTCAGGAGGCGTGTGAGGCCTATTTGGTCGGTCTGTTCGAGGACACCAATCTGTGCGCCATTCACGCCAAGAGAGTCACTATTATGCCCCGAGACGTGCAATTGGCCCAAAGAATACGTAGGGTTTAGATTAATCATGGGCTTTAATGGGGATCTTTTGTTTTAATTGTTTTAAATTAACTTTTTGTGTTTGTCTGTAATTGTGTAATTTCTTTTAAAAATTTCCTATAACAAAATTTAATGTGTTCAATATTGTAATTAAGAATTTTGTAATAATGTAATAAACTTTAATTTAAATTAATTTAAAAAAAAGACTAAAAATGAGAGATCAGATCCGAATCCAAAGAAAATGATCAAAATCACGATCGAAGTAATCAGTAATTACTTTTGAGACACCACTCAATTGGTTTGACTAAAGCCTGACCACAATCTATCATATCTTGCAATCAATGGAACCGTTGTTCCGATTAATTGGATTGAATGCCAAATAATGTTTACTTGACTTCAGTAATGGTAAACATTGCGGAAGTGTTTCTCACTTTCAATCGTTTCGTTATTTTCCATAAAACCATTGAAATTGGAATCAATTTATTAATTCATTTCATTAGTTCTCGATTTTAATTCTCAATTAAGTTTTGAATAAATTGAATATAATTTATGGAATTATATCAAAAGGGAATCAAAAGGGCTAACAAACAAAACCAATAGTCTATCGATTTGAATACCAGAATTTCCATTGTTTTTTCAAATTTCCATTGTTTATTTAAATTTCCATTGTTAAATAACTTGATCAGTCAATTTAGCTTGGAAATTATAACAATGGTAAGATAACTTTATTCTATTACCTATTGGGATATATTAAATGTCCAATTATGGTATTTCTAACCAAATCAGAAGCTTCACAATCGCTAAATAATTCAAATGAATTGTCGAATACTTTCTATCGATGTAATAGTTTTGAAAAATTATGGTCACTTCTGAGGACCAGTTGGAGGACTGGAATCATATGATAACCGAATCGGTGAAACACTTGAGATAACTGTGACATTGTATGGATTGTATGGCACTTGAAATTCGGTTAACCGACTGACTTAGATATCGGCCCTAAACTAGTAATTGAATGGCAATAACTAAGTCAGTCTCATATCCAGGAACTGGTGGAACAACATATGGAAAGGGAGAGAGCGATAGGAGAGTTGTCCGACGGGTGAACCACTAAGTCGTGAATAAGTGTTTTGCGAAAACATTAAAACAACTTTTGATTTGAAGTCAAATTCAATTGAATTCTCACTCAAACGACAATTTCCTCGCGTTTTGTGTTTGTCTTTAATTTCTGTTCAGATTTTTCACTCAAAAACTTTGTTTGTGTTTAATTATAAACTTAATAAAAGTTTTATTTTTGTCTAAAGTATTGTTTCGGGTCTGAGAAACAAATATTTGGTGAAAAATCTGCAAAAATTTGTGTCAAAAATAATTATTTGCAAACATCGGAACCAATAAAACATTCAAATATTGGTCGAAAGGAAAAAATTGTGAAATAATTGCGGCAAAAGTTCGTCAAATCTTTAACTGACTTAACCCGCGATTGAATGAATTTATGAAAAGTTATTTCTTTTACTCATTTTATTTATCTTACAATTGATGGCAAAAAATACTGTCCACTGATTGCGAGAGACATGTCTTCACCGGTCAGTCAAGTGTTTGATTACTTTCACCAAACGATTCAAACAATCGGATACTACGGACACCAATACTGGATAGATGTGGCCGACCCGAGGACTAAGCACTTCCCGATGGTTTGTCTCACCCATTGTTGTTCCCAAAAAGCCCAGTGTGTCTCACATTAATGCGATTATCGAATGTTTTAATATAATTATAATACGATTATAAAGTTTATTTAAATATGTCATCGCTTGATATAATTCCAAGAGCTTTAACTTTGAACTAATGAACTAATAAACTTTCACCATTCAGGTCGAGGGAGGAATTTGGAAGATATTGCTGATAATGGGCTGCTATTTATTGTTAATAAAGAAGATTCTTCCGGAATTCATGAAGAATCGCAAGCCTTATGTATTGCGCGGACCTATCCTTGCGTTCAATGCCTTAATGGTTGCCATAAACGCCTACTTCTTCTTCCAAATTGTCTTAAACCTCGAATACGGGATACGATTCCTCGATTTCAAATACCCGGACAGACATGACTTCAATGAGCGAACACTTCGGGAGCTGAACCTCGGGTGGTGGGCCTGGATGTCCAGGTTCTTGGATATGTTGGACACTGTGTTCTTCGTCCTGAGGAAAAAGAATAGTCAGATCACGTTTCTTCATGTCTACCATCACACAGCTGTTCCATTCCTCGGTGAGAATCTTAGGGCATAAGACATGACCACTATGTCAATGATGTCAACCCTTGTGTCTATTCAAAGGTTGGTTCTCAATGAAAGTCAATCCATTGGCGCCCATAATAGGACTCTTCGGTCTCTTCAATACCGCGATTCACGTAATAATGTATTCGTATTACGCTTTGGCCTCATTTGGACCCCATATGCAAAAGTTCTTGTGGTGGAAGAAATACATCACTCAATTCCAATTACTTCAGTTCCTCGTCTGCGGCTCTTATGGTGTTATACTCTTCTGTCTTCAGACCGGTTACCCATCCGTTTGGTTCTGGGTTTGCGGTGAGTCTGGTCTTGGTTTGAATAAATGCCTAATAATTTCCCGCTTTGACAGTCGGACAAAACCCGTTTTTCTTCTATTTATTCAACGATTTTTATAAGAAATCGTATTCGTTATCGAAAGTGGAAAAGAAAGAAAAGTAATCATCAAAATCGAAACCAAAATCCAAATCAAATATCATTCTCTTGTTTACAAATCACAACTAATTTATTAAACGATCGATATTTAAAAATACTTTTTAATGTTTGTTTGTTTTGTTAACAATTTAAGTGAAGTCATTATATTATTCTATATTTTGTCTTAATTTTAATCAATTTTATAAAATGTGTTATTTCTTGATATTTTGCAAATGTGTCTAAATTTAGAAATTTATTGATTTTTGTTTTACAATAAAACGAGACTTTTTATTGTTTTCTATAGACTATTATGAAATGTTTTACTTAGTTCGAAGTGAACTGAAACAACTGACCTAATAAATATTTACCAAGTGCTTTTTCTCAGAATAATTAGCAGAAATTTTTCCGATGAGCGCAAACATCATGAATGAAATGTATTTTAGGAAAATTTTAGTGAAGTATCCATTAATAAAAGATTTCTTATTGATTGAAATATTTGTTTGATTAATGAGATATCTTTCAGGCGATAGTAGGCGTAAAAGGATTAGATTTACCTAAAAATCTTGTCAGTCATGAAAATATTTTTCACAGAGGTTGGTCTTCTCAAAACACTTTGATAATCAAAATATTATTTACATTTTTGTTGAATAAATAACAAAAATGTAACAAAAATCTAATGAAAGAAATGAAACATTGAATATGTATCAGAGAAAATGTAAAAGTAGTCATCTATTTTAGAAATCATGAAATGTTCTTTTCATTTATTATAAACTTTTGAACCCACGATTCGAGAATGACTTATCCCAAGTTAGAGCTAAACGGAAAATTGATTAGAATCGCTACAAATCAGGTAAGAATTGTTAATTTGAATCACATTTCCATTTGATTCCGCATTTGCATCAATAGATCCCACCATTTATTTCCTTCGAAACCAGTGGTGATTCCGTTTATTTAAGTAGTGGTATAGAAGTGGACTTAATTGGTATTTACCAGGATTTGTTCAATTTTACGTACGAACTGATAGATTGTAAGTCAAATTGGGGTAAATTGTCTTTGAATAATACCTGGAGTGGTCTCGTCGGTCATCTCATTGCAAATGTTAGTCAAGACATTAGTTGTTATCGTTTCATGAATTAGACTAAATCAAGTCATCTCATAGGATGCAGACATAGGTGTGGCCGACTTCACACAGACCTACCACAGGAGTCAAGTCATAGACTTTTCCGATCCCTATCACATATCTTCGGCCACTTTCATCACTTCTTCGCAAAAGTCTATCAAAAGCAAAGACTTTATTTACACTGTATTTGAGACCAGAATTTGGGTTTTGATTACCGTTTCGTTCATTACTATAAACGCTATTCTTTGGCTCACATCTAAACACTTGACCACAAAATTCAATGAAAAACATTTCTGGAATTCGGTTAAAGTAATTCTCAACAAACCAATAGCTATAAAGAAGAACAGATGGACGGCTTGTGTACTCTTCTACACATGGATTGTATCATGCTTCATTCTCACTTCGATCTATTCCAATTGCATCTACTCATATATGATAGGATCGCGCAAATTGGACACAATTGACACGATCGACAAACTCGCTGATGCCGTCCAGAATCAACTGATCGATGTCTATGCAATTTCGGAGGGATATCAAGCCGACTATCTATTGGTATTCTTTGATCTTGGTGTTATTCGAAAAGTTAATTCTTCTAAAATAGAGTTCAGACGTTGAAAATTATCAAATTATTGGTGAGAACTTGAACTTGATAAACTTCAGCGAAGATGCGGTGAAGGGGATCCTCGAGCAGAACGAACCGGTGGCTTATTTGGGAAACCGGGATGTTTTGGTCACTTACGTTAACAAATCGGCTTCAATGAATAGGTTTTACCTTCCTCCTTCATCAGACGAGTCTTCATACGGATTGTATTTCGTCAATTTCGGGTACCGAAAGAACTTTGCCTATCGTCACCATTTTGATTACTAGTGAGTCCTATATCTATCCCTTCCATCCTTTTCTGTCTCATCCATCCTATTCATGAATTTCCTAAAGGCCTTTACTCAAATTGATCTTGCCACGTCAATTAATGCCAATTATTTCGATTGAAACTAGCTTGAAACTATTTCAAAACCATGGAATAATTAATCACTTAATCGATTATTACTCGAGAAGTCCCGGAGTTTGTGATTTGATGAAAATATCTCGAATAACAATGTTTAATATGATTCACGTCAAGAAGTATTTAACCATTTTCTTCTTCGGACAATTCCTCGCTTTCATATCTTATATAATCGAAACTTTTCTCGTTTACAAATCAAAACTAATTCATCGATATTTTTAACTAATATTTTATTCATTTTTTTTAACAAATTTAAAAATCCTTGTATTTTAATAATATTTAAATTTAATAAATCGATAAATTTTTAATATTCCAAATGATTTATTGATAATTTCAACTAAACTAGAATTCTATTGATATTTGTTCGCAATGAAAATTTCCATTTTATTTACAGTATGAAAGTTATGAAATTTCCATCTCTTCTAATGACTTGAAACTAGATAAATACAAATTCTAAATATTTCTCATTATTTAGATGGAATCTTTTGCGTGTGAGCACAAACACTGAAATAAATTATAAGAGAATAGTAATAAAATATCTGCAAATTCATTCCTGGGTTTTCGGTTCCGGGGAATTGGGTTTTAAGTATTAATTAAATAATATAACTTATAATTACTGAAAATATCAATTGATTATCGATAGGAATAATTAGTTTTACATAAAAGTGTGTAATTAATTGTCTCACAGAAGTTGAATAATAATAATGATAATTATGGGTAAAAGTTATGAAATATATATTAGATTCGGAATCGTTTTCTTCTTCTTATCGTCAATCTATTAATTATACAATTCAAGTATGACTTATCACAAACTAGACCTCAATGGAAGTGTTATTAGAATCGCTACAAATCACGTAAGAATTTTTAATTGGTTTTAGATTCTAATCAAGTTTTCATCAATCAATCAATAGATCCCACCATTCATTTTACTCGAATCCAGAGGCGATTCCCTTGATTTGAGTAGTGGTATAGAAGTGGACTTAATTCATATTTACCAGGATTTGTTCAATTTTACGTACGAACTGATAGATTGTAAGTCAAATTGGGGCAAATTATCGTCGAATAATACCTGGAATGGTCTCGTCGGTCATCTCATTGCAAATGTAAGTGAAGTCAATTAGTTGTTCTCATTTTCTCTTAAAGAAGTGGATTAAGTCCAGTCATCCCACAGAATGCAGACATAGGTGTGGCCGACTTCACGACCACATTCGCCAGAAGTCAAGTCATAGACTCATCCCATCCCTACACCATATCTTCGGCCACTTTCATCACTTCTTCGCAAAAGTCGATCCAAAACAAAGACTTCATTTACACTGTATTTGAGACAAAGACTTGGGTTTTGATTGCCGTCTCGTTTGTCATTATTAATGCTATTCTTTGTCTAATATCCAAACACTTGACCACCAATTTCTGGAATTTGATTAAAGCGATTCTCAACAAACCGATAGCTATAAAGAGGGACAGTTTGACCACTTGTGTGCTATTCTACACATGGATTGTATCATGCTTCATTCTCACTACCATCTATTCCAATTGCATCTACTCGAATATGATAGGATCGCGCAAACTGGACACTATCGACACCATCGAAGGACTGGCTGATGCTGTCCAGAGTGATCTGATGGATGTCTTTGCTATTTCTGGAGGATATCATCGCAATTATCTCTTGGTATTCATTAATACAACTTTGGTTTCAAAAACTAATTCTTTAATTTAGAGTTCAAACGTTAAAAGTTATCAAATAATTGGCGAGAATTTAAATTTAATAAACTTCAGTGAAAATGCGGTGAAGAATGTTCTCGAGCAGAACGAACCGGTGGCCTATTTGGGGAACAGGGATGTGTTAGTCACTTACCTAAACGAATCGGCCTCAAAAATGCTTTACCTTCCTCCTCCTTCAGAAGAGTCTTCTTATGGCTTGTATTTCGTCAATTTTGGATACCGAAAGAACTTTACTTATCGACAACATTTTGATTATTAGTAAGTCTATCTTGTTTTCACTTCTATCCATCCCAACCACGTCTATAATATTAATCCAACTCCTGTCAAACCAATCCTCTAATCCATGTACACCTCTTCCCTTTACATTTAAGTCAAATATATAAACTTACTATTATTCTTATTGAAATTAGCTTGAAACTATTTCAAAACCATGGAATTATAAATTATTTGATGAACAATTATTCAAATGGTGGAATTTGTGACTTGATCATTTTACCCCAGACAACAATGTTCAATATGGCTCACGTCAAGAGCTATTTAATCATTTTCTTCTTCGGACAACTTTTCGCTTTCATATCTTTCACTATTGAATCTATTATATCGAGATATAAATTGCATAAAATTTTTCATTTTTGATATTTGATTTCTAAATGATTTTCTCGATTATTATTAAGAAATAATATTTTATTACATTTGAGGGTAAAAATAAATGTTAAGTCAAGCTATAAATGAATTTAATGAAGCGATTCTCACATTTAATGTAAATTATTATCATTTATTTGTGAATACCTTTGAAAACGATCTCAACTTTATTTATCTACATTACATGTACATCACATCATGTGATTCAGATGTACAATGGGATATTTTAGCATAAAAATAATTATTTTCATATATTTTGTTAAATAATTAGCTATTCTTTGCATTATTATTACAACTAATTGCAAATAAAATATTGAAGATTAGCCACAATTAGTAAAAGCGGTTCCAAAAGCGAACTACAGGTCTATCTTTAAGTACAGACCCCTCCCTAAGAGCCCTCTGCGCCCACTATTATATTTCGACCAATTGTTTGTAATATATGGAAGTCTTGCTGTCATTTATTCCTCACTAATATTTATACTTAAATGAAACTCAAAATTTTAATTCAGATCTAAGGCTTTTAATGATGTGTTGAATGATGTCTTGTCTGAACCGATCGGGTATGTTCTTAGTGGACCTCATCAACCAGTTTTGTGGCAATGCCTTCAAAGGAATGAAACAAATGAATTGTTTCGGGTGTCCATTGATGTCCAGATCATCGTTGTTATCATTGATGATCTTTTTCGCCCTCAACTTCATAATCGATTTGAAAGAGCACTTCATCTCCCGTTCCAACCAATCTATGATCCCCGGGTGTTGTCTCCATTTGGCCGGAGCTTCCATTCGGTCCCATTTGGACTGACAGTCGACCTTTTGGGTCATCAGTAGAGTTGTTAGCGATGGTATGCCTCTCGGGATGGTATACATCAGACACGTCTCACTCGAGCGAACTATGGCTGACATTTTGACGAATTCACTGAAGAAGAGAAGAGGAATGAGATTAGTATCGGTTGAGATGAGAAGTGAAGTTCTCTTCTGAAGAACTCTTGTGAAGAACTCACTTGAAATAGTATCTGTGGTTTCGCTTGATTTGAATCCATTCGCAATTCATCCGAAAGATTCTTATGGTTTGCAAAGCGGATACCAATGTTGTCAATGACTGCCAATTGGACTTCTGGTACAAACTCATCGCCAGCTGTCAAATGGGATCAATGATAATGAGTCATGTGTTTAATTGAATTGATGTATAATTTACCTTGATGAAAGCGATAATGTATGCGATCCTCTGATAGGCGGCAATCTTGCAATCAATACAGTCGATCACAATCTTCGCCAAAGCCTGACTGAACTGAATCACCGAACAGATCGAACCCAAACAACAGCCACACATGGATTTGGCCAACAAATGGGCGGACAAGTCGTTACTCGTTATCCTCGACATCAGGTATTTGTCGATTTTGCTTATCTTTTCGGCCACTCTTTCGATGTTATCGTCATTGACCCGAAATTCGTGTAATTCCATAAACAAGTCATAGATCTCTTCGGTATATACGTCCAGGTTTTCAGAGGTTTCAGAGTAATGATCACTGAAGAAGACTTCTTTCGGCTGTTGTTCGGCAACAAAATGTGAATCCAATTGGAAGTCATCGGAGAAGAGTTCACTTGAATTGAAGATCAGTTGTCGGAGATTTAGTTCAGAAGTGTATCTTCTGATCGGTTGATACAAAAGATTACGATTTAAAAGTAGACTATTCTTCGCTTCGGTATTGGGTTCGAAGAACTCGAATGTGTTTCCTTTACTGAAGACATAGTTCACTGAATTGTTCTGATTATTGGCTGAAGAGGACACCCATTGGTTGAGTGCTTGGTCTGAGAGTTTGTGGATCTGATCCCAACTTCTGTTCTCATATTTGACTTTTTGTACGAATTGATGAGACACTGGTCTCGGCTTAGAAGTAGTTTCTGATGGAAGTGAAGCTCGATATGAAGTCTCTCTGGTTTTCGACTCTTGATTAAGAAGTTTCGGAACCGAAACCGATTTGAAATTCAGACCAAAAACTTCACTCAAATCGACGGGACTTTTGTCGTAAAGCGATTGAGAACTACTGTTCGAGACTGTACTCAGAATTGGGTTGACTTTGAAACTGACATAATTGTTATTATCGATTGAGAATATGGTCTCAGCGCTGGTCGTCCCCGAAATATAACCCGAATCGTTTGAATTGATGTCATATTTCTGGCTTTTGCTCATAAATTTAGGAAAACTGAGCCTTATTTTTGACTTCTTCTTACTTATCTTCTTCGAGGTCTTCGTCTGGTATTCAGAACCGGAAAGATATCCAATGTCTTCAAACTCGAACGCCTGAAGATTGGATACGGAAAGGGATTCCATCACAAGAATCGAGAATCAGATGAATCGATGAGAGTTTGAATGAGAAAAATCTCAACAAAAGTTTTGACTCACTTCTGAAGAATTTGATAAAATAATCACAAGTTTTGCATAAATGAGGAAAAGTTTATTCAAAATTCGACTTTTAATCACAAAATTAATTAATTTTGATTTAATTAGTATTAGTTTTTATCTTCGAGTGAAGAAAGTCTTTCAACGTTTTACTTATCGATAGATTTTAATCCATCTCTTGATTGCATTAATTGGAGGTTAACTCGAATTCTGTCCTTTTTATCGCTGGTTTTCTTCTTTGAGAACAAGAGCTTTCACTTTAGAGTCGAATTAAAAGTTATATTTAGTAGTTATTAATTAGTTATCACAGAACAGATCGAAACAAATAAATAAATTAACTATAATTGAAGTTTAGATTAATTGTCATTTAAATACAATTCTTATTATTTCTTGGATTTGTTTGATTCGGAGTCCGATTCCGGCGAAGTGTTTACCAAAACAGCACACAATTGACTGAATCAGTCAAAACCCGACGCACAGAATACGAAGACTCGGATCAGTCGGACTTATATTTATAGGAATCGCTGTCAGAAGACTAGAATCCGATTGGATGTGATGTTTGAGCAAAGGATTCTGATAGAGATCAGTCTGAAACGGGTCTGAACCGAGTGCTGAGTGGTTGGGCTCAGCGTTGCGTAAAATCAACTTTTATTATACAACTTTAATGTTCGCAGTTTTGCAGTCATTTTGCGATGAAATTTGAATTTTTCTCTCTTTTATTCATTACTTTTATTCAGAATCGATAGTCGATATCATAAGAGAGAGACAAATGAGAGTCATATAAAGCACTTGCGATCGCACTCTAAGAACCTTCGCCTTGGCATTGGTCATGCCTTACATGTGCTTACCTGTGCCTACCGTTCCCTACCTGTGCTCTACTCGCATGTAATTCTGTCATTAGTTTTGAAGACAATTCTCGAATTTATATTTTCCTAATTAAATAATGTCTTTTCAAATAAATATTTATTCAATTCTAATGGCAGTTATGTTCGGCCTCTTTCATGCAAATTATGAAACCATTGTTACAAATAATAACTTCGGAAACATTTTTGCAAACACTCACTACACGTCACTCATTTTGCATCTGGTTATTAACAAGAATTTATTTGAAGACGAATTATCAAATATATCGACACATTTTCGCAAATCATAAATCAATGGATTATTAAAGCATTTGTAGAACAATAATAAA
>JAQGAJ010000766.1:0-12728 GCA_034689365.1 Liebstadia similis
ATATATATATGATTTCATGACTAATAATTCCCCTTCATAACTCTTATTCTTAATATCTCCTACTATTCATAACTCCTACTTTCCATAATACCTGTAATTATTTGTACGTTCTCTAACTTTTTCTAACCTAACCTAAACGTTATAAAGAGTAGGAATTATTGATACGAGCCCATGGGTAGAGCAAGTGGCGGGTGGCCACTGGCCGTGGGTTAGAGCGGTTGAACTCTAGTTTGTACAACTAGAGGTGTTATTGGTTTCGGGATTTCGGGTTTCGGGATTTTTTCTTTCGGGATTTTGGGTTAGAGATTTTGGGTTTCGAGATTCTCTCCTTCGGGATTAGAGGTTTCGAGATTTTTTCTTTCGGGATTTTGGGCGTCGGGATTTTCTCTTTCGGTCTTTCGGCCGGCTCCCGATTCTCTCTAATTATTAAACGGTTTCAACAAATTTTCGTTTTATTGCTGTATCACTAATACATGGAATGACAGTCTCGAACTCGGATGGGCTCCAAAAGTGCCAGTAATGTGGGTTTCGGTTCAGTTTTTATAATTCAATATATATTAACACCGAATCATACCTTTTCACGTAAACCCAATTCAACCGAATTAAAGGCTCGCTTTCATAATCCACTTAACCTTTTCGTTTGCAATCGAATTGGTTATACTCTTAGCGCACATTCACCGCCAGAATCGGCACTCAATCCCAGATTTAATATAATAATGACTTATTCTTGTCGTACGAAACACTCACTTATATTGCAATAAGGATTCAGTTCTCGAAAGATATTGAAATACGAACTTTCATTCCGAGTGTATCTTCACTGATATGAAGAGATGAAAAACAAATAACTTCTTTTTGCAACTTATTTAGCCAAGTATTGCAAGTTTCAAAGTAGTCAAGTCTCTCATCGGCTCTTCAAATAAGCCTTAACGACAATATCGAAAGTAATGCACTTATAGTTTATTAAATGTTTGCCCAACCGATCGAAAACCACAATAAAGGAAAACCAATATTTAAATAATAATTATATACTTATTGATCAATCATTTGATTAGCAGAGGACTGACGATGAGTCGGCACAAGTGTCCAACATTAGCACCATTGCCATCATTGCCATCACCACAATCACAATCATCACAATCACCGATTCGACGACTAATGGCTCCGACAGTGCAAGGGTTGCAAAAAACACTGCGACACACAAAACGAACCGTAATTCTCCACTTTTATCGATACAGACTTTGACAAAATTGTTTAAAAAAAAACTTTTATTTTCCGTTTCACAGACTTTAACGTCTGTTTTGTATTAAACGAATCAAAGAGTTGTTTTGCGAAAACAAATTATAATTTAATCGGAGACTAGTTTTATCGGACAATAAATTCCCCAATACTTAGAGAATATGGTTATAATTGCTTTACTTTTCAGTAGACATACATTAGAGCCGTAATTATGATCTGAATCGCAATAATATTTGTCAAGAGTTTTAGTTCAAGTACTTCAATGTCATATCATTTGAACGTCTCTTTTAGTTTAGTTTATTATAAGATTATTAGAGTTAATAAAAGAGTGACCAAAAAATAACTGATATTTAATTGTACACAAGTCTACAAAACTGTGTGCTTACGATCTCAGGTCTGTTCACTCACTTCAATGTTCATTCGTCATAGATTTCAAAATATTAGTGAATTTGATGTTTCGGTAATTTTATAGAGGGTTTTAACTTTTTCCCTATTGTTTGTGTTTGCTATGAACCAGCTTCTTAAGGTTATTCTCACAATACTATTATAAATCAATAGTTATTAATATCGTTACGCTTTGGTAATAATTGTTATCTGCATTGCAAGTATTTGCCGACAAATTCACAGATCGCTCATCATTTTCACCGCTTTATTGTCCTAATTAAGGGAGAATTTACTGCTTCAGTAATTATAATTTAATTGATAAAAGATATATCAAACGCATTATATTCGAAAAGACTGCGAACAAAGTCTGACAAAACCTAAATTCTGGGAAAAGCAAAGAGAAGTTGCAAAGAATATGATATAAAGTTCGTATAGTTTGCAAAAATTAGTTCAAATTTTGCATTTATTGCAAATTAAAATAACCAATACTTTTGTAGTCAAATGTACATTGAATTCTCAACTAATTTATTGCCCACTATATTAGATAACTCTATAAACAAGAGCATTCAAAAGTTAAGATAACAACTAATACAAAGGTTTCCATTTTATTGGTTCTTCGATATCGTCATATGCTTTATATGTCTTCGTTTGGCCGGGACTTCAATTCAGATGCCAGATATGAGCAAAGGGGGGATAGAAGTCGGATATTTTTATTTATTGTGTTTTCAAAAAAATGATTCCTAATTGGAATCTCTTTATCTTCGATTGTCTTCAGAGCATTGATCGCAACCCACTTTTCAAACCTCTCTTTCTTGGGCTTATCTCAAACCGTTTGTTCGTCTCTGAGATATTATATCAGAAGATTATGTTTTAATTGGTGTTCTTATTATGATTTCTATGATGTCTATGTCTATAATATCTAATATCCATGTATCTAATCGTCGGCCAATCTTCAGTAGTTGAGAAGAGTGACAGATATGCTGTGTATCTGTTTATACAATTAAGTTGAGCTCAAAATCATTTTAAAGTTTTCAAATAATACAATCATTGAATACTCAATTCAATGAAATACAAAATGCAAATAAAATAGAAATTGTTTTACAAAAATGCTTCACTTTATGACCATTGAGACAGTTGTGGTAATTGTGCCCATTGTGGTGATTCCATTCCTATTCTCATTTGCCATCACTGCTTCAAAGCTGCCCACTATTGCCCTCTATTTGCCATCGAAACTGATATTCTCGATAACCAATGATTGGGAGTCGAGTTGAAGGGATGCTGAAAGTGATGATTCTCTCTAATGATCATTGATTGTGATCACAAGTAATCAGTAATTATTGTAACAATTTGTCGGAACATTACTCGAGTTTCTCGTCATTGAGTTTTGATTTACTCTTTTGACACGACTTTCTGATTGTAATCTCGGATCACATGCAGAGGGCATAAGAGTATTGACTATTGACTACTGAAACCAATCATTGTTTGCCTTTAATTTAAACACAATTTTTCTTATAATAAGGATATTGTTTGACATCATTTCAAATGATATTCTCTTAGACTCTTAGACACTCTCGTCGTCACTTCAATGACAACATCTATGATATGGTTCCTATCAATGATAGTATTATTTTATATCTCATTGTTATTTTATTTCATATATATATATTGCTATTAAGTTATAACTTATGCTTAAATTATAACTCGAATAATATTAGAAATTTTAGAGAATATTCTCGAAACTGTTATTATATGAAAAACGATTTGAGGATTTGAGATGAGATATATAAGGAATTAATTGGGAATACGATGTCGTGAAATGCACTCATGAGATGAAGACATGAATAATTGAGATCATTGTTCATCAAAATTGAAACATCGATGAAATCTGATTCAATATTTAAGTCAAATTCCTTCGACAACATATCATTTCGAGCCCTGAGCTTAGATTCCTTGAAACCTCCCGAGAATTGATTTGATTTGAAAATAACTAAACCGGATATAAACTGATCTAAATTTAGATAAAATAACTAAATTAAAATAATTTCTGTAATCTTATGAATGTTATGAATGTTTACATTAAGTCCCGCTTAAGCCTCGATTCTATTATCAATGGATTTCTATTAGATTTCTATAAATATGAGATAATTACGAGTCATTACTAATGAATGATTTGAATGATTGTCCCGAATGAGTGACATTAGTTATCACATCCGAGTGGTTGGTCTTATCGATCATCTCCTGTCATACCAGGGAATGACGAGATTGTCTAAACCGCGAGCAAAGTCGACAAATAGCGAGTTTAATGCTAATCAATGAAAGAGAGACCGAACGGGGAGTTAATAATCGAATTTACTTTTGATTAAATTTATATCCAATCGATTCAATCGTTTGTGCGATCGATTCAACAAACAATAAAAAGTTACAACAATTTGGAAGTTATTCACAATTTGTCTTAAGGTATAAAAAATGACTTTTTCTGATCCACTCATTTGTTTATTTACTTATTTATAGACAAGTTTTCAATATTTAAAACTAATCTTTAAAACTCTGATTCAAACAAAATATTTGATCACATCTTTGATGGGAAATAATACAAATGATTAGCTAATGGTTAGGATATGATTCGGTTCTGATGTGGTGTTTGAGAATAATTAATGGTTAGGATGAAGATTTGGGATGAGTTTGGATGAGCTCGAGGTTGATGTCAGTGATGTACAAAAGTTAATGTTCCGTCAAAAAAGTCAATTTCTTCTAAATATTTGTTTAAATAACTAAAAGTGTGAGCACAGGATGACTATGAGATGAGACGACCAAATATGGACTAGAATTGTGTCTTCTATTAAGTTCTAACTTCATTTGGAGCTAAGTCTCGGTCACTCTATTATTGTTCGTCTTTGTCTGTCTTGGGCTCAATCGGTTTGGGATTGTCTTTGACGATGCCGTCCGTCAGGTCTTTCCAGTATTCATAGTTAAACTTCAAGTTATCCATCACTTCGGGAAAGTCGCCGAAAGCTATGAGAAATTGGTTTTTAGATCAAATCATAAGAAACTGATTTCCGATTCGACTCACAATCCCAGGCGTCGAACATATCGCTCGCAAAGTAGTCAATGAAACCTATTTGAGACTTCGGAATACTGCAGGTCAAGCGGTCAAAGGTCGGCATCACTACAGGTAGGCCCAGACGCTTCTCTTCATCGGTCTGGTCGTGAGGCAAATGAATGGAACAGATAAGTGATAATTAGACTTCGAGAGTGCAAAAGTGTTTTCATTGATGGTATTTATATTAAATAATTGGATAATTTTTAACGATTTTTATCGACTGATTATTTATAAAACGGAGTGAAAACAAACGGATGTAATGATTGTAATCATTGTAACGATTCTAACGATTCTAATATAAATTTCCGGAAGTTTTTCAAAATAAATAATTTATTCTTCTTCTGAGTCTAAAAAATTCATTAGTGATCGCGAGATCTTTCAAAACGAATAACATCTCAAAGTCGGCCCAAAACGTGTCTAAAACTCTTTGTTATTAATATTTCAAAACATTTATTATTTTGTGTTCACTAAAAGGCTTTAGAACTTAATATAAGACTCTTTTAGAGAATATTTTAATAAACACTAAAGTTATTTGTTTTAAAGTTCTGGCGATGAAATGGTTTTGTCATGAAATGCAAAAGTGATTTATGTCTCAAGAATTTAAACACTAATTGAGTCTATTTTGGAGAATAGGTGTGAATCAGACCACAGACGAGATGTTTGTAATCTCTGATTTAGGCATTGATGACAAACCTGATCGCAGTACTCGTCGGCTATCCTTTGGGCCCACACTTTGCACAGAGCCAGAGGTCGGGCCGGGTTTGAAACGTCCGCACACTTAATGAGCATTCTTTTGATGAGAACTATGTTTTCGGGCGTCGAGAATGTGATCATATTTGGCGATTCGGGAACCGTTTCCATAAGTGAATCGTTGTGGACCTCATGAGGACCGGTATATCCCTCTTCTATGCTAACGGATTTGTTGAATACATGAATGAACTTTGATAAATGCTCGAAATGTTTGGTCATTTCTGTGGCCAAAACCATGTCAATTATCGATTGGCGTACTTCTCGATATGTTTCTCGATCCAGATTCTTGAATATATTGACTGGATCATTATTGGCACCCACAGTCAACCGAAAGGCATGCGCCGCGTGATGGCTCTCGAGTACAGATCTATAGACAATTAGGTCATAGAGTCAATGGTCAGATCATCAGATCATCAGACGAACAGATCAATGGACTCACATATCGTTATAAAGAATTGCCAATTCGTTATTGGAATTGCAAAGAAACGCCGAATTCTTTCCCGGATGGTCGACGTCGTGAATGATGGCCGCTATCAAACAAATTGCTTCGTCTAAGGGATCGAACAATGATTTGAGTCGGGGTTTCCTCAAGAAGTAAGCGGTCGCTTGCATGACATCTGCAGCATGGGTTGAATTGTGATATGGATTGTCGTGATAATTGGCCTCAATCACTGTCAACCAATTCCTTAGAGTCGATTCATCACAGTTTAGAGTAAGACAAACGTTGAAACTCGAGAGAACGGACAGACCTAACCATACCAGAGGACTAAAACCAAAGATAAAAGATATGTCATTACATCTAATTATCGACAAATCGATCGAATGATACCGTTTTTGGGAGACTCTCTCCAACTCTATTATATCGAAATCCCATTCGTAATCGTTGTCCAAAAGGGTTTTAATATTGTTGGGAGCGTTGGTCAGATTCGGCAGTCCTGTCGGAGTCTTGGGACCGATGCCGATACTACTCTTATTGGACGCGGCCTCGTGTGACATACGACGAACCCCCGACGCCTTTGTTCCGCTCTGAAAGCCATTATTCAATTGATATGACATACAATTGAAATGTTATGGTGTGCTCACACTTATGAGACCAGAAACGAGATCGGATGCCATTTGGTCGTCCGGTTTCGTCGGTTGGTTCGGAAATTGTGGCGAATATAGCTCTGAATTCTTTAAAATCTCTAAAACTTTGTCTAATGCTTGAGCCACGAGTACTGGACTATTCTCTTGAGTTGCCATAAGAATATTGATCACCTGTTCATCAGAGGAACAGACAATTCGATGTGAATTAGATCTCAATTTGTTTTCGTCAAAATTGGTTGAGAATTATATTAAGTTTGGCTAACATTAGGAGAAGGAAATGAAATATTGGTTTTGTTTTTGCATAGAAAGGCATAAAAAGGCATAAAACAAATGGAAAGGAATTGAAAGGCAGTGGAAATGCAGTGACAGAAGTGATGCTAAAAACACTATTAATCCAAACGCTTTTGTTTAATGGCGTTCAACGAAGTCCGCGATATTTCACTCGTTTGACAATTTGTAGCAAAAGTGTGACACAAATAGATTGTTCTGACATTTGAGATCAAACACTGTATACCTTGGTTATGGGCGCCTCGATGGTCATGGCGTGAAACTTAGCGGAACTCTGCCTACGACCCGACCCGACTGTAAGACCGACGGATATAAACCATTAAAATATTAATCACTTCTAATTGATTGCACTCACCGTCGGAGAAGGGCTTTACATCACATGACGTCTATTTTGGGATAAATTAGAATTAATTGATTAGTTTTCGAGTAAATTAACGCTTTTTATATTTAAATAATCCCAATATTCAACCGAATAAATGGTAAGCGAATAGAGTTTAAGATAATTATGTAAATAACGGATTAAAACCATATTATTAGGCATTCATTTTGCAAAGGATTGAGAGTTCGCTCAATAAATGTTAAGCTAAGGGTTAGGCGAAAGACATTAAGAGCACGGGAGACATGGGATGTCTTTTGTATGACTCGGATCTCTCTTTCTCTCTCTCTTTGATCGCTCGGATCATGCGATCAGAGGCCGAGCATTTCGATCATTGCTCGCATTCATCGTTTCTAACAGTTATGTGAAAAGAAATTTTAATCCGAATAACTTGTGAACAACTTTCTGACCCAAATCGTCAAGACTTCGGACAATTATCAATGGAATGAATTGAATGCAATTCAGGTAAAAGAGTTCTTATATGAAAAACGATGTTTCGGATCATTAGGAGTAAAGGAAATGCCTTTTGAGAAATGATTTGAAGCATTGATTTGTAATGAAAACCTCTTAAGTTATCTCATATAATGAATACCAAAGGTTAGAGCGCTTAGAATTACTCGACTCATCATTTCTGGTATGTCTTATGTCTTACTCTCAATAGAAGAATATTAATTTCAACCACGATCTCAACAAAACCATTGCTAATGCAAACTAAAGACCTATCGATCGACTCAAAGATCGATCGCTTTTTAAATAAAACCTTTTCAACACAAATGTCAGTCCAAAGACAAAACTGGTCACCGATCACGCTATAGGACAACAGTGGGCACAACAGACACAATGGACAGGTTGTGCGGTGACAGACAATGTCAGAGCCGGTGCTGAGTCGGCGAATCTCCCGCCGCACTCAATATTTGCTTTAGTAGATGAAAAAACGAAACGCTATAATGAAATAATATATTTTGATCGAGTTTTCACAACTAAATTGAATTATATTTTTTCTTCTTTTTGTTGAGATTCGTCCGAATCTTCTCTAAAATAAAACTGTTTTCTCAGCGTTTGTGTTGAGGTTTGGGAAACAATACCCGAAAACAACGTTAAATGGAATTCAATTTAATCGTAATTCGATTGTTATTATTAGTAAATATTGTGAATCGAGTTCTGCCGACAGTCGAGACGACCACTGATTAAAGACTCGCCGAAAGGCCTACCGATCAGAGCTATTGAGGCAAACCATGCAAACTATGTTCAAACAGACTAATGTCAATATTTAATACATAATAATTTGTCACAATCTTTATTTACAGAATGAACATCAAAATTAATTTCAAGAGCTTTTCAATGGCAGGGGTTGTGTCGACCGAATTGTCGGAGTAGTCGTCATCACAACCTTCACCATCAACTTCTTGGTGATGACAACGGTTCCGATTATGCTATTCAAGAATATGTCGTCAAACTTGAGACGTTTCGCTCAATTAATCACAAATTTTTTTTAATTTTTTTATGGAATTCCAAATTCCATCGAAAGAGATATTTATTTGTAATCTAATAAAATATTTGAACCAATAATACCGTTATTTAGCGATAGTCTAAGCATTTGATGGTTGAGATCGTCGTGAATGAGCTAACTATCAAATCCGAGTTAAGTCATTCGTTTAAAAGATTAATTTAATGTTTAAAATAAAAAACATTTGCTAATCATTTAATAATTCTATTATAAAAATTGTAATCATAATTGAAATCTGTGTTATATATGATGGGATCTATTAGTGATGAACCACTTTTTGTCAAAATTAGCTTAAAATAAAAAGTAATTTCGAGTAATTGTAATCCGAGTTATAAAAGAATAGTCGAGTAATTAGAATCAGAATAGTCTTTGGTTTTGGCCATAATTAGAGACGATTGTGAAAAATCATATAATGGCTTGTTTTGAAGCTAAAGAATTCGGCGAATTCGGCCAACTTGGCCAACATTCAAGTGTGGCTCAGCTCTAATTCATCAAGTTTTTAAAATAGAATTACAATCTGTCGAGAAATGATTTAGAATGAACTTCGAGATCGAAAATAACTGTTTGAATGACCAAAAAGATCGAAATATGGCTCTGAATGAGAGGCAATCCTTAGAGAAGTGATGAGAAGAAGTCTTTCGATTCCCAAATTGAATATATGGTACAAATTGAAAACGAGTGACGAGAATCAAGAATCGAATCGTTTCGGTCGGTTAGCTATTTGTTAGTTAGGTTTGGTATGGATTGTGGTATTTGTGGTACCGATTCTCATGAGGTGTTCGAATCGAATCTATGTTAAAATATATTAAACAAGATGTAAATTAATTTGTGAGCCAAGGCCTCATTGGCTCAGATAAAACTGGATTACTTCGTAAACTTAGTTTTGAGTTAGCCTTGGCTTCGGGTTTAAGCGAGAATTAAAATTCGTTAAAATGCGAAAAATTATTTAGCGGTTAATCTAAAAATACGCGACATTTCAAGGCTTTTGAATTTTTTAAAAAGTTGTTTATAAGTTATTTCAAACTTAATATAAATTTTGATTTCAAACTTCTTTGAATTATTTATGATTTTTTTCTCCTCAAATATTTTCTCAATTCACTCAAAACTTGATACAAATGCCAAATTCGCTTACTGTGAGGTACGGCTTGTGTGCGGTAACCCAGTTGTATGTGTATTGGGCTGTTGGGGAGTATGTGTTTGGGAGTATGTGTGCGGTAGTTTCAAAACTCAATCGTCATTAGATTTAAGCGTTAAATATATTAACGTTTTTTTCTCTCCTGAGTCAGGAGTCGTGACGTAATTCACATTTTAAGGTGAGGTAAACATCTGACCACAAGAGCACTGGTGAAGGCTCTGAGGACTCACCACTCGATTCGATCTCTGGCTTTATTAAAACACATTTCTCTCAATATTCGCTTCAATGAAATCAATGCCTAATATAACAAAAGAGTTCCGCTTTTGTATAAACAGATCGTAAAATGTATTCACTTTTGAATAAAGAATTGCTTTATCAGCAAAAATGCTCTCAAAATTCAAATGAACTCAAATAATATTCTTTTTGAAATATCATTCCTTCATTTCATTCCTAGTGGGCATTTTTCACTTGAGATCTCAGTCCAGATCTGATAGCAATCACGTCAATCAATGGGAATCTCTGATTCGATGGCCATCTCTGACAAAGTGATGAATGTTCGAATGCACACACATTTGGATCGATCGGATTCCGAGCGAATAATTTGTTAAATTAATGTTAATATAAAAAAATTATTCAATAAAAGTGTTAAACATTTTGAGCGCTCTCTCAGTGCTATAATTAATGCAAAATTGACGTCAAATCCAGTGATTTAACGAATAGTTATTTCTTTTGATTATTTAATGTTTTTATCAAAATTAATAAAAAAGAAGTGAAGAATAAACGACAGCCAAGGCTTGGCTCAAAATATAATTCAATTAATTTTAATAACAAAAAGATAGATAACCGATAATAATTAGCTCTGAAACAGATTTTTAATTGAAAACATCAAAAGCAAGTCATGAGAAGTCGTTTTCTATTCATGACTACCGATTCAGACAAATATTCTTTACTGACATTTGAAGAATCGGAGCTCAAACTCGACTTATGTTGTGTTGCATTGAGATATGTGTTGAAAGGAATATCGCTTTAAAAGCAGAAAGTAATCCGATATTTACGTCCGAATTGAGAAGACATTAAAATACAAGATATTTATCGAACGAGACATTAATTGAGCCGTTCGTTGATTCCGGACATCGAGAGGTAATGCAATACTTTATCTCTTTTCTAGTTATTTATTTATTAACCGTAAAGAATTGAACGGATTTTATGAACTGAGGAAAAGTACTTTTTATTAATCGCAATGAGAAAAACGATTAATTCATTTGCCTTTCACTGCCCTTTCAATTAGGATTTGGTTCAATCGATTAATGCAAATGATTGTCATTACTTGAATCTCAACACATTCTCCTCTTCACCGCTCAGATCCGATCCAAAAGAGTCGTCAGATGTGACAAAATTCATATCAACAGATCATCTGAAATACAAATTAGACCAAACATAGCACCGCATCCGAGTGTCTGTCGCTCAGCACAACATCCAAGCGCTCAGAACTGGCGAATGTGTGCCGACTCTGATGTGATGTCGCCTTTAATATGTGACTCAACTCTAAAAGTCAGGTCTCATTGGGATTAAAGTAAAGCAATGTTTTGACATTCAATGAATATAACAAAAGCATTGGTTTGTCTCTCAAACTATTTGGTCGAAAATATTATTCATAATTAAGTCCATTAGAGATGAGTGTTAGCTCTGAATCGGCTCTATTTTGGCGGAGACCTCAAAACCCATTGACATTTAAATTTAGATAAAAGTAATCAATAGAAAGGTGTGAATGAGGAAAGTGATAGCGAGATAGAGGCGAAGAATGTACTGACCAGAGAGTCCTTGGTCTCCCTATTATGGGGAACACCGGTGTGAGTGCCGTTCATTTCGATCGATGACCTGTTGGCGGTTCCGCTGTCGTGCCGGTCGTGTGTAAGCGGTGGGACTTCGTTGGCCGAGCTATGACCACATCCATAGGCGAAACCCGTCTGATCACTGCTTTGACTGCTTGGAGTGCAACCCATAGTCATAACGTTTAGAGCATTCTTAGCAGTGATTACTTGTTTTGCACAACAATGCCATCAAAACAAACTCGAATTCACTTTATTTTCATAATAAATAAGAAATTGTCTCAAAAAGAATAAGTTATGAGTCGTTTGCACACAATTAGCCCGGACTGAGAGCACTGGGAGAGCACAGGACTGGCGTTGTTGTGGAGGAACGCGACTCTAATTATGGCATATTTTCATAATTCATTTGAAGATCAAATTGTTTTTGAGTTGAGCACAGAATTAATGCCGATATTCGTTACGTTGTGCTAATAAATTCATTATAGCCAAGGTTGGTGTCAGTGGAAGGTTGGCGAAGGTGCTCAGCGGTGGTGGTGTGCCTGCGCTCGTCTCTGTGCCGGTGCCGAAGACTGTCTGTTCGACTATTGACAATAAGAAATATCTATATAAAGACAGAACAGAAGAAGTGGTGAGAAATAGATTGGAGTCAACGCTGAGAACGGCTATCAAAAGCACTTATATTTTTGATATAATCATTATATTTATCTCAATTCAAAGGAATTTCGAACAGAATTAAACTCAACTAAACCTCGATCTTTCTATCTCTACCTTAAATGGATTATATCTCACTTTACTTCCATTCAATTTGTTTTACGCACTTTTACTCAAAATTTAATTACAAAATACTAAACTAATAATAATTTCAAGTTATGTTTGATTAGAGATTTTATTTCAATAATATTAATATCTAAACAAAATGTTAAATAAATGTTTGATTTAATATAAATAATGGTAGGGCTAGGGATGGTTTCAATGGTTTGAGTCACTCACGTATCTCTTAACCTGCCCTTACCCAGCTAAAAAGCGCTCGGATAAAG
>JAQGAJ010000767.1:0-12726 GCA_034689365.1 Liebstadia similis
AACAAATATTGAAATATTTATCACAATTTGTTAGATATTATTTCAATTTCTCCTCAAAAACGATAAATTTATTTATAAAACTGTGAATAAAAATCGTTTTAATTGTCATTAATTCCGTAAAAATTTTATTCGAAGTGAGAAATACATCACTTCTAAGCGTAATAATTGGGTGAAACCAGAAGTCCGGTAATCACATAGAGCTGGTCATCGGTAAACTTGAGTTTGTGGTCGCGCCAACTGTCCAAATGAGTCCGACGGAAGTTCGATAACGTCTTCTTTATTGCCGTCTAGAGTTCACAATGGGTTAGTTGAATGCGATGAGGGTTTAAGTGTTATACAGACCGGAATGGGTTGCGGATCATTCATATGGTTTGAGAGGAAGACCAGAATGTCGGGCATGAAGTCGGGGACGTCGTAGGGAAAGGCGTTAATACACGCGCAAAGACCCAAAATGCCAGAGTGTCTGAGAGTTAGGTCTTTCGGATCGACGATTACTTTCCCTTTGTTCTCCATTTTATTCAATTTGTGATTCGATTTGGTTTCAAAGTATTTGATAAGAGTTTTGTCGATCTTAACGAACTCGCAATGCATTAAACCGCTCAAAGTCTCTGCCGTCGACTCTCGGACTTCAGTCCTTTCATCACTCAATAACTCCAAAATCATTTGTGTTATATCGTTGACCCACAAGGGGTTGTTCATCAGTACGAAGAGGTTCGAAGAGACCATGTATTGAAGGAACGTTGCGATGGCAGACCTCGCGTGCCAGTTGGCCAAAGCGCACACCTGTTTCGATGTCTTTATCGCCATTTCGATGCTTTCAGGAGTGAGTAAAGCGTGACTCAACATAATTATGGCGAAGAATGATTCGCGAACCAGCTCTTCATCGCTGGTCTCGCTTTGCATTTGACATAACTATTGAATGTAAATATAATTTAGTTATCAATTAAAATGAGATTAAAAGCTAACAATTGGAAGGAATTGAAACATTTCCGGCGGCGCACTATAGGCCACGCGCGGGACGTTCCCAACAATCCATTTGGATATTGTCTTCAGAAGATTTCCCGCGTCTTTGCGTTCGGGAGATTGTGATGAGAAGCCATTCAAGACATTGTCAGTCTTTTGGTCTTCTTTTTGATTTTCATTGTTTTGAGTTAAGAGGACTTCGAGTCTCGGAATAATTTTATCGATGAATGGACTTCTCTTTGGGGACAAATCGAAAGTATGCGGAAGGGAAGGGATGGCGACGTCAAACATAAAGATATTGCAGAGAAGACTGAAAGAGAGATATATTAGGAAACATTATATTGAAGGAGAGGACAGACCTTCCGATCCTTTCCCTAACGTTTTGATATGAATGTGTCAAATGGTTGTCTTCGAGATATGTGAGCAATTGATTCAAGACTTTCTGTGAGCGCCACTCCTGTTGTTGGACAGCGCCATGAAGTAAGTATAGACGACTTGCCTGAAGAAAAGAAGAGAGAACTTCGGCGCCGGCTTTGAGCGGATCGTCTGAAAAGATTTTCAGAATCCAAGAGAGTCTTCGGGCGTCTCTGTTCTCAAACATGGTTGCACTACATGTCCCCCAATCGGATAATGTCTCGGTTGTGATATTTTCAAACATTTTAACCATCACTGGTTCTAAAGATGTCTTCATTGCTGTAAAGTCTTCGAAACTCCAGTGTTTGGAACCGCGAACGCAACCGGCAATGAATTCTGCGGCGCATCGATGGGCGCTCTCTTGGATTCCGGTCACGAAATCTCCAATTTTTGGCATTAAATATTGTAAATTGAATGGACCGAAGTTGCGGAACAATCCTTTCCACAATTGAAACCTTCGCGAAGAGAATTTATCCTTTCCTTTGTTCTCTTCGAGCGACAGATAACTCAAGAATTGTTCCAAAAACTGTGTGTCTGTAAAACTATTGTATACAATGAGCTGACTCTCAGACAAGTTGTCATTATTCAAACGATTGAGCGAAATGTCATAAACTAAGAATGGTTTTGGATAACAATAAAAGCCGATATGAGGTTTGTCAACGAAATTGAATGAATTGAAGTCCTGTTCGTTGTCGATCACAATGGAAGTGTCGGTTTGAAGCCATGTGTTATCCGTTGGCGTCGGCTTTACTTCCTTTTTATGATGTTTTGGTTTCATTTGTTTCAATATTGCGCTGAACGAAGAGATCGATATCTTTCGTATGTAAAGTGTGTCGTGGATTAAGTTCTTCGTGAAGAGCTTTACTGCACTGACGGGAAGATTCATGTCATGTCTTATTAACATACTTAAGAGCACATAAGACAACTGATAATATCGCCAATGACTGAAATTCAAAATCAAAATCAAAACCACAAGATATAGAATAATATCAAGCGATAACTCACAGATTTGATCCGTCCATCAAAGCAACCAATTTTTCGATCAAATCTTTATATAAATCGATATTAGTTTCGTTTCGCTTTTGAGCGATTTGGAGGCCATTTTTGATCTCCTGATCAGTCGGACAATCAAAAGCAGGTTTTGGTTGACTTCGATTGCGAGTCCAAACCGTTTTGGCCACTTCGACACAGCGGTCAGGAATGTCGACACTCAAAGCCAAGGTATCAAAAGCTTTGCGGACGTGTCCAGTGATCTCGAAATCTATTAGTCGAATAATACTCGGCTTTTCTGAATGCTTTGCATTCACTATTGAAGGCCACAACAGATTGAGTGTCGACCAGTCCCGAGCAGTCAATAAAGAACTCCCTTTTTGTCCCAAAATCACATAAAGTGATCCTTTGAACTGTTCGTGAGTCGAGTCCTCGTCTTTGCTTAAAAATTTGATAACATCTGGTAAAGTGACCCGATATGAGAACGGAAAGGATCTGAAACAATTGAAGAGTGTGTCCTGTGCTTGACAACGCACTTCACTGTAATGGCTCGTCGCCAACAAAATCAAGTCTTTCATCAATGATTGATGTAATTCTGTGAATTTGGTCATTGATTTGTTCATTAATCGCATCTATAAATAAGAAAAACAATTAAAATATAATAAACTAATAATAAAATAATGAAAATATTACTTCGTGTTGAAGAACGAGTCTGTCTATCATCAGAGCTCTGATATGTTCCTTTTTCAAAGTCAATTTGTTTCCGAGGGCTTTCTTCACCACTTGAAAGCCTTTCCATCGGGTGTCGAAGTCGTTTTTGGTGACGCCCCAGAAGAACATCGAATTGTTGAATATCTAATGTAGAGAACAATCAATTCAATCGTTTCGATAACTTTTAAATTCATTGTTTCAAACCTTTATTAGTCGACAGAGAGATTTAGTGTCGTCTTCGCATGAATTGTTCAAATAGACTAAAGTCGAACGCAATGTTTTCAAAACGGCTTCTCTGATGTTCTCATTATTGGAAAAGTTCACGATTTTAGAGCCGACAGAGTTAACAATTGATGTGTTCGTTGGTATCAAAGACTCGTAACTGAATTAATTAATTGATAAATAAATTCAATTTCAAATGAAGTCAGTCTTACAGAAGGATATTTTGTCCGCTCCAAAGTGGAAGAGCAGATGCGGCGCCACTGATGCAGTCGGAAATGATAAGTAAACTTCTCTGAACGTCTTCGCGCGTCAAACACTTTTCCCCTTTTGTCCAATTTTCCAAATCATTTAATTCAGATCTCAAGAACTGTTCGAGAAGTTGTTGAGCGAAAGCGAGTTCCTCCTCACTCGGGTCGTGCCATTTGACATTGAGGTGATGGACATCCATAGTACAGCCCCAGTCCTATACAAACAGTATTTTGAGATTAGAAATTCGATTACAGGATATCTCACTCTTATGGGTAAATCCTTTTCGAAATTTCCGTATTCTTCCCACGACTTTGCAATACTTCTGAAGTCGAGTGCACACAAAAGTGTCAGAGATTTTAAAACATGTTTTAAAATAACGCTCGAAAGCAAATGTCCTTTTCTGCACTTGAGATGAAGAGTACGGTCGAGAACACTGACGATAATGTCTTTGTATTTAACCAAATGTTTTCCATCGCAACGAACCAATTCTGATATGATTTGAAGACTAAAAAGCAACTCGTGATCCAAAAATTCTTCGTTTAGGATATCATCGCTTTCAGTAAGAGTTAAAACTAATTTACAAAAGTGTGGCAAAAATTTTCGAAGAGATAGCTCTGCATTGGCCTGAAATTGGAATCAATTGTAATTATGGTAATAACCAAACACTTTGAATGACATCGATCATTACCTTAGAACACGATCGAACTAATATGGCGGCAAACTTTCCGGCGACTTTGGTCTCGAAGATGTGACTCGAAACGAATAGATAAAGTTTGTCGATAGCGCTCTGAGATTACAATAGTCAGCAAATGTTTATATCAAATGAGTGATAGACCTCTAAGATTTGTGGAGAACATTGAAGAAGAATTGATCCGAAAGTTGAGGCCAATCCTACTTCGATAATACCTTCTTCGGTATTCATTCTGCTTTGATCATTGTCCTGATCCAAACGACTGATTTGTTCGAGAGAACTATTTTCAATTAAGACGAAACATCTATCCATGAATTGCAAAACGAAGTCTTCAAACCGAGCGGTGGCTAAACATAATTGAATCTCGGTTTCAGTCAAGTCGTTCCGGAGGTCGACAGCAGAGGAACAGTCGATAATTGGGATTAATGTGACGAAAGTGGCGATGAACTGAAAAGTGACCATACATTTCTTCATATCATTCACGTCTAAACCATCCAAAGAACTGACTAAGAGTGGTAACACATGAGTGGGTCCTTCGGGATAATATTTATTTGCCTTAACAAGAGTTCGGGCGACAGAGACCACGCATTGCATCGAAGCCGAGAGTCTATGCGGTTCTGTTAATGTCTCTAAGGCTGAGTACATATTTTCCAGAACCGGAGGAATAACTTTTTCAGGTCTTAACAAAGAAAGACTTTGTAGAGCCTGTGCTGATTCAGCGCTACCGAAGCGGCTGAACATAGAAATCATAACAACATTGACCATACTATCAACGAACTCATCGATGTCTTTCTCAGTCAATTTTCGATCTTCTGGAACGGGTGTTCTCCAGGAAGGCTTCTTATATCGTTCGCGATGAATGCGACTGATGAAAGAAGCGGGTAGTTTGAAAAGCAATTGCTGTAACTTTAAATTCCATTTTCCGGTATTTGACGGATGATAATAGGACTCAACTGCTTTGAACAGTTTAGTCACATGTCTTTGACAATCGGAATTCGGGCCCAACATCGCTACCAACCAAAGGACGACTGAGTTTATGTTGAAAACACTATAACCCCGTGTGATCTGCACTTTGTGCTGACCACCCATTAAATTGAAAGATCGGATCAAATGAGTGAATATCTGAGGAATATGTGGATTCCATTGGATGTAACCAATAGTGTCATTGGCCAGACGTGCGAACAGAGCTATTAGATTCTGTTCCCATGAGGGAGTGTTCTGAGAGGACTTCCACAGAAACATCAATTCTTCGAACCATAATTTGAAGCCTTTGTCGTGATGTTCGGGCGGAATAAGTGTCGGTAAAAATAGCTCCAAATAAGCCGTGGCTTTAAGAATGACGGTATCGTAAGGACAGAGAAGAGGTCGCCATTCGTCTAACATTTCTTGAGTTGAATGCACTGAGAAATAAGGCCGAGAACTGCGGATCAGGTTCTTGAGAGCGCTCTCATAGTTATCAGGAATGAAGAACATTCCCAAGTTTTCAAAGGGAGAAAACAGAGTTCGTTCAAACAATTCGTATAACGGACGCCAATCGATGGTCAGATCGTCGCGGGTTATCAGTTCTCGCTTTCTGTTGGAAGTGATCAATGAAATCAAGATTAGGTGCTAACGAGTTAATTATCTTCGACTCACTTGAGCAAAGTGGACATCACATTCGCATAGTGGGCCACTCGGTTCAGCTCAAGACCAGGAATTATGATCACTTCATATAATGTATTTATGAAATATATGTGATCTTCTTTTGAAAACGTCTGTCCGTAAAGACGTAAATATCTGTTTTAAATGAAATTTTTATTAAAAAGATTAACTCTTCGCCAATGACTTGTGTTTTAAGTTTAAAAGCAATTGAAGTTTGAATCAAATGATCAATACTTAGACAGATCTGAAATCCATTGAAAGCCGTGTTTGTCATTGAGGACAAGAGTTCGGCCGATGTTTGCTTTGATTAGTGCCAAGTATTGGACACATTCTTCGTCCAACTGATCATTATATGGCAGATACCGATTGTAAACGATCTCTTTCTGTGGTTCAAAACCCAATTTGTTGACTCTTTCGCTTCGGAAGTCTTTGCAATTGTCGCTGATCTTAAGATCGCTGAAGGAGTCGATTGTCGAGTCATTTGCCGAAAGTGTTTCGTCGATCAACAGATCCATTATTTGTTGACCAAATGGACGGTTAAAACGGCATAAAACGAGTGAAACTTCAAACTAAATAAATTGTAATTTTAATCAAAATTGTTATTAAATTGAAATATAATTCAATTCAATATTGAAAGTCATGTTTAGTTTGAGTCAAACAAACAGTGATTTCATCAAAATCTTCACTGAATTAGACATCAATTACGTCAACACTAATGACTTGCAGTTTGACTCTAACTCTTCAGTCGGGCCTCAGATTTAAACAACCGATAGATAATTGTCGTCTCAATAGATCCACAACTCAGTGATCACTGATTTATATTTCCGATTCTTTTTCAACTCTTTCAATGTTTTATCTTTGTTTGTCGGACTAAATGTTAAGAGATATCAGTTAAAGAGTTTGTTTGAGATCCGACTGAATATTGATTACATCATTAAATATTAGTTTTGAGATAACTATTGAATACAATTTATATTATAAAACACAAAATAAAAGCAAAATTGAAGTTAACTTTTCATTAAACGACAACTTTTTTTCGGACATTAGCCACCGATTGGTCTCTTGAGTATGGTCTGAATGAGATCGGGTGCGGAAGACTTGTTGTCGTGGTTGATGTCCGACCCGTTAGTGACGCGTCCGTCGATGACATTTAAACTGAAGGCAAAGCAAAACGTAAACAAACATTGAGTTCATTCATCGTTTCATAGTTTCATACATTCCTCCATCGATCTGACCATTGATTCGGCCGGAGATAATGTCGGCGATGAAGAAGTGTTTAAGTCATTCACATCTGTATCAGAAGAAGTCGGACGAACAGGAGATAATCAATTTGAATGTCGGCGGACAGCTCTTCACAACATCGCGACAGACGTTAACATCGATTGGCGACACATTCTTCACGGCTCTCCTCTCCGGTCGTATATCGACTTTACGGGACCCGTCGGGAGCCATATTCGTGGACAGAGACCCGAAGTTGTTTTCAATAATTCTCAATTATTTACGGACGCGTCAGTTGTTTGACATAAATGACTGTAATCTAGATATGCTTTTACACGAATCCCAGTTTTACGGAATAACACCACTCGTCCGACGTCTTCAGCTCTGTGACCAACTTCACCATAAGCCGACCTGCGGTGGAGACCTCCTATTCCAGGCTCAGATCCGGAGTAGTCGTACCGAACCCGTACGACAAGTGGTCGCTCACCACAACGCCATTGCTTTGGCCCACAATCATGTCGTGACCTGTTATCGACTCAAAGACACAATGGGCTGGCAATTAGTATTTGAATCGCAACCCATCGATGAACTCATTGAAGAAATTGCTTTTTACTACAACTGCGGTGTCGCTCCTCTGACCGGACCTAAGCTGATGCTCGCGATCAAAGACCAGAAGTCTATAATCCGTTTGTGGTCTATCAATGTTTCCCACTATAACAGTGTGGCCACAAATAATACCAATAATGATAACAATGGGAAGCAAGAGATCGGTCGCTTCCATCTCAACAAATGTTGCATTAATTCCATGTTCTTTATTGGCTCTCAATTAGGTATGAATTAAATGTCAAATCAATGGGATTTTGAAACCACTTTTATTTATCAGTTGCTTTGGGTTACGAACGCGGAAGAGTTGGCGTTTGGCACTCGTCTTCGCAACACTGGTTAGTCCAAGACCTCAAACAGGGAACAGTCGATGCCTCGACCATAACGGCCTACGACAAGGCCGGATGCAATTTCTTGCTATTGGGTTCTCGTTTGGGATCAATATATCTGATAGATATGCAAAAATTTCCTCTTCGTATGAAAGACGGGGATCTACTGATCAATGAACTTTATGAAGATCCAGAATCTGAAGAAATTACTGCCATTTCTTGTTATTTGACGCGAACGCCCAAAACAAACGGCAATTGGGTTGAGATTGCGTACGGAACCAAAGGTATGTCAAGACATGTGTTTTGATAGAATATGTTTTGAATGATGTAAACCACAGGCGGAACAGTCCGAGTGCTGGTTCAACATCCGGAGACTGTAGGTCATGGCCCGCAACTCTTCCAGACTTTCAAAGTTCACTTGAATGGTATCGAAAGGGTTATGCTTAGCGAGAAATACCTGATCAGCGTTTGCAATAAAATGCATGTCCGGACGTGGACTCTGACCCGTTTCAGAGGTCGGATTTCTACTCAACCCGGATCTACACCACACGCATCCTTCAGGATAATCAAATTTGACGACAACTGTTTGGACGAAGACATAGATCAAGAGATAGCTGTTGGTTCGCCCGACAGTCAGTCTATTTGTCCTTCAGATGTCGGTCCGTTCGGAGATCAGGACGACGGCGACAAACAAGTGTTTATCGAACTCTTTCGGAAACAAACCGATTCGGCAAATGTGTTGACCGCTTCAAACGGACAGAAGATGTGTTCTTTGAGTTCAGTGGATGGATCTCTTATCACTTCCTATTGTGTTCACGAGTGCGAAGCCGTTGCGATGGGCAACAGATCGCGAAGATATATACTCACCGGTCATTCTAACGGACACTTACAGGTCTGGGATCTGACCATAGCTCTCGATTTGGCAGCCAAGACGTGTCCGCCCGAAAGTCTGACCAAAAGTCAATTACTGAAGGAATTAATGAAATAATTATTATTAAAATTAATTTTCAATCAATTCATTAGAGTTTTATTTACTTTTCATTGAATTTGTAAATTATTTTTCCATTGATTTCAGAAATACTTTTGAAAGTCTCGATAATCTGAATATCAGATCACAAATGAATTTCGGTTCAAATATATGTCAAATCTATTTATATTTAAATAAAATTTTATTGAAATTTAATCTTTGATTAAAATTCTGTGAACAACAGAATAAATAAATAGATTTATTAATTTTGTTAAAACATTATTAATAATTAATTAGATTAAGTTTCGGATGTGATTCCGATTGTCGAAGAATACCGATTATCTCGTTGTCATTGAAGTGTTGAGCGATCTTCTCTGCGTTTCGGCCATAGATATCAGTCTTGGATCTGTTGACTCCTCTGTCATTGACGAGGTATTGGACCAGTTGTTTGTCATTCTTCTCAATGGCCTGACAGACAATAAGTCAGACAAATTTCAAGTCAAAGAATGACAATCAGATGATAAGTATTGAAGGAGACGTACGACATGAAGACATGTCCGTCCAAAGCGGTCCGTCTCATTGAGGTCGGCTCCGGCCAAACACAGTGACTCGAGTCGGGTTAGGTCGCCGTTTGCAGTCGCTCTGGAGTGAGACAAACAATTGGAAAATGATGAGAACCAATGGGATACAATGGGATTATACCTAGTCGCAGAATCAGCCACTTTGGCACTCAGGTCGAGGTAAGCGCCCGCTTGTCGTAAAAGAATAATTATATCGCGATAATCGTGTTTGACTGCCAACTGAAGAGGTGTCTCATTATTCTTATCCTTTGCGTGAACGTTAGCGCCTGATTGAAGACCCGATTCAATTGAAATGTTGTTTTCAAATAATTTATTTCACCTTCGCTTAGAAGATATTCGACAGCAGACATCTGTCCATTCGAAACAGCGATGTGTAGCGGTGTCCGCAAATCATAGTCTGGAGCGCACAGATCGGCGCCGGTCTTCTTCAGATAGATTAACTTCTGGACGTCTCCCTTGAGAATATATGATATTCTAAATTATGTCAAAGGAATTTGTTTTCTGTACTTTTGCAGCGATGGCACAGACAATGGCCGGATATAACGACTTCTTGAGTGCAGTGATCTCTTGTTTGTGCGACACTTTTAGTGTCTGAGCAATGGCTCGGATCAGTTCAATGTCATCATATTTTGTGTCCAAATAAGTACTCAATTCTCCGCGAATATTAGTTTCGATGATCTGAATGATTGAATCGATGGTTAGCTTCAACTTCAAACTCATCCCAACTAACCTTCCGTTTCTCATCTATACTCAGCTCCTCTTTGCTCAGGACATAAGACAGTTTTGTTAAGCAGGCCTCGGGTGTCATATCAGATCCACAGATGACACCGGCCTCTAAAAGAGCGTTTCCGGTCTCGTAGGCTGCGGTCACTTTACCGGTAATACATTGTGTTATATTAACTATGATTACCCCGCGATTTGTCGCTTCAATGAACTCATTAAGAATGTCAGATCTATTCGATGGCGCATTTCCAGCGCCGTATGATTGCAAGACTACTCCTTCGATCGGTGGTCGAAGAAAAGCTCGAACCTTGTGATCAAACAAATAATATCTTAAAGCAAACATTCGGTTTGTCTTACCGTCTCTAAGGTAATGCTCGGGAAGAGACGTAAGAGACCGACATTTCTGCTGAGGAGAGGGTGAACACAAAACTTGGCTATAGTAGGGGATCGGAAGACATTGTTCCACTCGACTATGGATAGTTTGATTAATGGCAATATTGGTCTCATTAATAATCCCTACTAGAGATATGAATGCCGATAGTGGCCAGCGGTGCCATATTTGGAGAATCAAAGGCATTCAAATCACAAGCCGATAGTTTTGATGTCCGATTGCCTCTCAATAGTTTGTTATTGAATAGTATTGTCACTTCTGGTATGGAATAGTTTCCGGCGATAATCAACGAATTCAAAAAGTTTTCTCTTCCGTCAGACCGCGGCTGAAATCAAGAAGAGCTCAAATTTGGAAAAGTTTAAAGATTTTGTGCAATACTTCAAAGAGCGGTATTTGAGATCCAGTGATAATCACTGTTTTGCCCAAGTTTTCCAACATAAAGGAGAGGGCGGACGCCGTGTAGGCCATTGTGTCCGTCCCGTGAAGAATGACAAACCCATTGAAGTGATGATAACAGTGCTATTATAGAATTCTTATGGTGAGTAACCATATCTTCATTGAATGACTCGAAGGATAATCAGGAAAAATACCTCCAATTATCGGGAGATAAGAGAAGATATGGTATGACATACCTGAATGTCGAGAGCGATGTTTACCCAGTCGTCAACTGTCATATTAGAAGAGTCGAGGAGAGGCTCGTATTCATAGATGGTATAAACCACTCGATTCGCTTCTCCGGTATCTCTGAAGTAATAATACAATCGGTTTACTATCACTTTCTCAAGTGTTTTGTTTGCAATGCAATCATCCGATGATTTGCGGCAAACAATTTGTTGTCAAAGTGTTGTCACATTCATAGAAACAACAATTATAGACATATTTAGGTTAAAGAGTGATCAAAGCGATCAAAGTTTTGAGGAAACACTCTAACAGATAAGGAAAGACTCGAAGCTATGATTACCTTGATTGAGGTAATTCAATCAAATCACGACCAAACTTACGGTAAAACAAGGGGTGACTTCTGTTCGGGAAGACGGAAGTGTTTGGTCGCGTACTGAGTGTCGTGAAGTTGAGGATACCGTCGGAGCTCTGCCTCGAGTGCATTGGCTCGCGGTTCGTATACTAATGGCAAGACTTGAAGTCAGGAGAGTATATGACAAATGAAGACTTACCTCCTTTTAAGGACCGCATCATTCCAATGGTTCCGCCCGTATAGAGGACTAGAACTTTGCTTTCGTTAGCCAGAGAACCACTCGATTCGGCCCGACTTATGGACTTATTCTTCCTCAATATCTTTGGTTCATATGCCGGGTCGAGAATAGAATTAAGTCGTTCCCGATTAAGAGTTCCCGATCGGGATGTCTGGGAATCGTTGTCAGACTCTGAACTGGTCTCAGAATCATTTACATTCTTCTGGTTATTGATTTCACTCATTTTTCAAATACTTTCTTCAAATAATCTTAAAATCCAACCGAAATATCTGAAGGCCTGGAGAGAAGTGAGACTATAATCGCTAAAATCTTCTTTATAAGGGACTCGAGATCAGTACTACCTGTGCATAGAAGTTCTCTGCGGTAGAACAGGCTCTGCATAGGGAAGAACGACAACACCTGTAATTTAAGCCCTGAGGAGCGATCGGCCGATCAGTTCCAAAGTGTAAGTTTGGTCTTCAATTGCATCACTTGTTATCATTTGAATGCCATTCCGTCCAACCGTTCATTTGGAATGTTTTTATTCGTGTTTAGAACCAGAATAACGAACTAAGAGTGTGCGCGGACTTCAGCCAAGGATTCTTCTCTTAGAATATTGACATTTGGGTCATATTTAAGAATAATAGATATTAATTAATAACTTTTACGCATTAATAAGCTTTGAATCGATTGGTTTAATCAATGTTATGATTCTTATATTTTTCTGTTTTCAAAGCTTTACTATACTTTATATAGTATTCTATCTAATTTCACCAAGATTCCTCATGATCCATTTGCATTGGCCAATTACCATGATACTTTTATTTAAACATTTAGTTTTAT
>JAQGAJ010000768.1:0-12725 GCA_034689365.1 Liebstadia similis
TCATATTATAATACCTGATATTAGCCATATTTGTGTTCACAACATAACAGCCGTTCCTCTCATATCGTATTTCGATTGAAAGTATTTGTTTTTGTCTACCATTAGACAAATATGCATTAAAATGCTTGTGTAATCATCAAATGCATGGCTCATATTCAGTACATCCCTTTCCACTTCGGTCTCTCTCTCTCTCTCCCGGCCGTCAAACCCACCCTTAAGTATGTTTCGGATGCGATGCAAATGCTCTCCAAAGAAACCATTTGTTGAAAAAGTTTTGATTTCGTTTCTTCTCTTTTTTGATTTGTTATTGACATTCAATACTTTGACGATCTCTTGATTGCAATCTCCCTTTGTTTCAGGTATTGGCGAATCTGAAGAAGAAGTGGAACCAGACTTTGCTCAGTTACGGCTTTGCGTCTGAGGGTCGGTCATATGCGGCCACATCTGTTTCAGTAGGTGTCAATCAATTATTAATCACCAACTGATCAGTTCAGAGCCACTCCTCAGTCCTATTCAATCAGAATCTCTGACTCCGAAACAAATATACAAAATATATAATTCAGTGAAATAAAAATTAATATTTAATTTGTTTTACTTTTACTTTAGAAACAAAAGTTATGTTTAGTTTTTTTGCCATAGAATTGAGATCTAAACCAAAACTAATAGCTATTGCAATGAACTTATAAATCGCTTTTACAACAACTCTTTCTTCTCTTTTCTCTTCTTTTACTCTTCGAAAAACATTATTTTTCAACTCATGTCACATACTATGAAACTCAAGACACTCGGGTCTGAGTCGTGACATTCCCTCTGAGGTAACGCCTTTCAAACGATTGGCAAATCTTATTACTATTCAATTTCCTTAATTCAATTTCAATGTCTAAATAATGTGCAAAACTATTCGACAAATTCACTCTTTATTTAACACTTAAGGCATGAAATATGTATTGAATAGAATTTTATTACAATCGTTGTGATCATTGGTTTCCTGTTTTGCATTTAATCTATTTTTTGTGAGACAAATGTCACTATTTTTTGGTCCTTTGTTTTGTCGAAACCGAAACCAAAACTCTAATTGAATTCAATTATTTCGGCTTATTTTAGACGTTCTTTCACCGATAACATTGACATTGTTGAGACCCTTCCCATCGCACTTGTGTTCAAGTCTTGATTGAGACGAGCACTGAATCTAATTATCTGTGATAAGCAAAAAACAGACAATTAGTCAGTTCTCGCATACATTAACGGATTTGCATCCAAACCAATACAAAACCAATTAAATTCTGTTATTTCACACAATTTTCAAATCATTTAATTTATTCTGTGTTTCAGTTCGTTCACAACTCTCTCAGCAAAAGTGAAGACTTGGACTCTAAGGCCCGCGAAAAGCAACTGATGCTAAGGGAAAGGTAGAGAAGGACTGACCGCTCATTCAGTGACCAATACTTAACATAGATTTCTGTCGACTGAACTCATTCTCCAATATCTGTGATATAAGTGTTATTACCATTGATTCCAATGAAGAAGTTGTCATTAAATCACTGAATAAATGTCTAATTATTGTATTGTTTTGTTAATTAAGAAATTGTATAAAAAATCGTTGAAGTCTTTTAAATTTTGGCAAAAGTTATCGATATTTTGCATAAAATTTGTGAAAATTTATTTAATTGATGGATCACTTTTCCTAATAAAGTCATAATTCACTTCTATTTCCTAATTAATTCTATGACAAAAAATTAATATTTTATTCTCGAGTCATTCAATTAGTGTAAAAACGGTAAAATATAGGCCCAGAGAGTGGTTTTGACCAAAAATATGATCAATGCATGAGAACAACAACAAAAGTGATCCGAAATCATGGCATATGGACGACGACAATATCAACGAAGCCATCATGGGCATATTAAACTTAAATAATTCAAATTTATTATATATTTATAACCAAACATTGAAAGAGCAATGCATTAAAAATATGAGCCAAAGTAGTACTTAAGCGGCTCTTCTGAATGTCGAAAGCATCTCGACTTCGATGATGGCATAAATTTTCTATTTTAAGAGCTGAAAGTGATAATCATTATAGAAGATCATCTGAGATGCCGTGTCTGATGTCGTTCCCAACGATTGTCTCTAATTTCAAATTAAATAAGTCTTAATTAATGGAATTTCATTTCAATATTAAAGAAATGAAAATTTAATGTTAAAACAAATTACTTGCTATGAGTTGGTCTCTCTCCCTCTCCCTCCCTCTCCCTCCCTCTCTCTCCCTTTCTTCTAATTTATTAATCAGAATCCGAGTATTTTATCGCAAAATATAACATTCAAGAAATAATTAACATTAAGAGAGGAGAAATCGATTTATCGCACAATTCATATCGTGCTCTAAACTCTTGTTTCGAGGTAATTCTGAAATTACCATTTAATTATTAATGCCTTTGAATGAATTTTAGTGACGAGCCGTCAAAATAAGCTGCAGTTGTATTAAATGAAACTCTTTTGAGAAGATTCTTAAGGGTTGTCTCGACTCTCGAGTAATGCAAACCTTGTTTATCATGATTAATATGTCGAAACTCGAACATCTGTTAACCCCAAATCAATTTATCTAAATGTTATTTTCAATTTAAAATAATTAGATTAGTAAACATGTATTTTAAAAACAATTTTTCATTTAATACAAATGTTTTTCAATTTTGAAATAAATTTTTATTTCATTTATTGTTTAAATTAAATTAAATTTTGTATAAATTATGAGAAAATGATCGGAAAAGGCATTGATTTCACTTAAATTTGCTCCAAATGTGCGAAAACAATAAGTTATTTAAATAAACACATAATTTAATACAATATAGAGATTTCCGTTTAATTCGTGTTCAAATGGGTAATAATGGGTCGGAATAACAGTTGGAAACCTTGACTCTAGTGGTTAGAGCCCAATGATTTTCTTATTATCCATAATTCCCTTTAAGACCTGAACATAACGTCAACCGCACAAACATTTTTCAATACTTTGTCCGTTTGTCAGTTCAGTCATTCCGACAGTTGTTATGTCTGGAGATTAAGTCTCTGTAAGGTCTGACCGATGGTCGCAATCGATGGTCATTACCGCCGAACTAAATGTCAGAAACAGTGTCTTAAAGTCCATTTACACACAATTTCATCGAATCTAATGCAGTATTTGTGCAAAAATAGTCTTCAAATGAGTGAGCAGTGAGTCGTTGGCATCAATACCTCCTCTTCATTATCATTTCTTCTCAAACTCTTTGCCAACAATTGGCTCCTTTTGTTGAGATTCTGTGAGTATTTAATTCATTTCAATATTGAGTTGATTTCAATCCGATCTCATCAGACGAAAGAGTCGTACGAGTCGTCAAACCAATTGGAAAATTGATGAGATTTTGTCCCCGGATTACAACCATTTGGTCGCTCCCAATGTTAACAACACTGCCGTCGAGATTGAAGTTACGGCTTCTGTCCTATCATTCCGTTCAGTCAAAGACAAATCAATGGTATTCTTCTCTCAATCTTCTTCTCTCGCATTAAAAATACATTTTATGTCTTAAACTGAGAGCTCTTTAATAATTTGTTCGAATAACTCGAATAAAACCTGTTTTTCTCCTTAATTATTGAGAGACTTGACTGAAGCCAAACAAAGTTAAAGTATTGTCACAATTAGTCCACTTTTGTCCGAATATATTAAGCGATACATACTTTTACAGACTTTTGTTCGAATGAACTTTAATGTCGATAATTCATACCTAATATTACTGACCAAACGATTTAAAACAATAATTGCATTTCAAAGTGGGTTAATGTTAAACCATTTCTAATTCATTTTTATCGTTTAGTCTTTCGCAATGGAAATGTTTTTTCACCAATACTGGAATGACCCGCGACTTCGTTTGCCGATCGGAGTCGAGCCGACGGCCAAACTCCGTCTGAACCAGTCATGGAAGGGCAGGCTTTGGACGCCCGACACCTACTTTCGTAATGCCATAGAGGGCTCGATTTCGAATGTAATCGATCCGATCCTATATTTCACGATTGAGAATCAGACCAAAGTGTTTATGGCCGTCAAATTGATACTTGAGTTCAGTTGCGAAATGGATTTCTTTAGATATCCATTCGATACACAAAAATGCAGTTTCGAGTTATCGAGTCGTAAGTCATTAAAGAAATTAATTATTCATTTCTTAGTTAAACATCTCATGAGTTTCGTCGACGAAAACTGTTTACTCACTCGAAAAGTCCAGTAAAAGAGTGAAACATAAAACATAAAAATCGATATTAATTTCCAAATCTAAGACTGAATTCCTCCCAAAGGCTATAAATAAGAATTTAGTTCATCCAAAGAATCCAAAGAATAACTCTTATATTCTTTCATAAATTTGAAATCGTATTAATCCAGAGTTGTTTCAGACATATAATCAAAGTATAAACTGAAATGAAAAATGAAATACACTTTTATTTAAATGGAAATTCTCTCGAATTAATCAAATGATGAGATTCTCCTGGAATTTAATAACACACTTCTTTTATGCGCGGATCAGACCAACCAAGTGTGCGGAATGTGGCCACAACTCAGTCGGCAATAGCTTCCAGAAGGGCTTTCTTTGATGCACACACTTGGTTGGGGTCGACGAAAGAGATTTTCGAATAAATTAAATTCTGATTGAACTCATTTTAATCTGATCTTTCAGTTTCGAATACAATTGAAGCGCTGACATACAAATGGAGAAAAATGCATATCAGCGACAATATTCATCTCAACCAATTCAAAATATCAGACGTTTCTGTTCACAAATGCGTCAAGATTTATGAGGACGTGGGTGAGTGACCTATTGCCATATCCATCATGGTGACCATTGTGACCATTATGCCCACTGTGACCATCTTGGTCATGTTTATCACTTCAGATCACGTCTGGTTATTGCCTTATAATTACTCGAATTCTATTAATACGAATCCTAATCCCAAAAGTAATTTGTTTAACATTTGATTCCGTCCGCAAAGAATCGAATAACACTTTATTCCAATTCTTTACTCTGTTATTGATTACTTAGAGTTTGTTTTGTAGATCCTTTGAAATATAGTTTTTTGTCTTTAATACAATGTCAATAACCAGACATAAGATCAAACAAATCAAGAATCAAATCAAACTAAAACAATAACTCACTTCACTTAACCTTAAGGCACGTTCTCTTGTTTGAGAGCAAGTATGACATTGAAGAGAAATGTCGTCAACTTTATCATCAGAACATATATTCCCACGTTTTTGCTCGTTATTCTCACTTTTATTGGCTTTTGGTTACCGACCACCGCATCGGTAGTCAGAGTTAGTCTGACCGTAACCGCACTCTTGGCTCTCATATCACATCAAACCGACGAAGACCTCAAAGTTTCATACGTTTATGCGATGAATGTTTGGATGTTTTTGTGCATCGCTTTTGTATTCGCGACTCTAATAGAGTTCTCGTTAGCCATTTATATGGAAGACAGTGACCAAACCAAGACTGAAGCCAAGACTGAAGCCAAGACTGAAGCCAAGGTGAATGAGTCTAACGATCGAACTCCAAATGACTCGATTGAGACAAACATCTGGACATCAGTTATGAATTTGATAGTTAAGACGAATGCGCGGAACAATCGCATTGATATATATTCGAGAATTATTTTTCCGCTTTCATTCCTTTCAGTTATTATCGTTTATTCAATTGTTTATATTTATTGATTAAACGATTAAATAAATTGCTTTATTTTCCTGCCATTAATGTTCATTTGGAGACTATTTGGAGATCTTTTACCGAGTTATGTAAACTTGAATTCAGTTGATTTCAGTCCAGACTCGGCCACCATTTGATCGCAACCATTGCTAACAATTGTTTGTTGTTTTTCACTCCCATTCCCTTCAATTGGTTTCCATTCTATTGTATTTGACATTAATTTGATTTAATTTCATATTTATATTCGTTTCAAATGAATAAAATTTTATTATAAATTTCTGTAAAAAAGCAATTATTAATGACATTCTCGTAGTATTTAGTGATCACATTAAGAGTGAGTTTGTGAACAAATATTTGTCGACTCAAGACTTCCAAGTCTTCAGACCATCAAATAGTTGAGTTAATTCACAATCAGTTCATTCATTTTTGTTTGTATTTTTCGTTTTAATTTTACTGTTAATTAAACGATAAAAATCAAGAGAAATGTGACACAAATTCCCATTTGTCTCGAAACTTATAAATTGCTCTTCAGTTGAATAATTAGCAAAAGAGCTAACAGTTCTCTGTTCGACAATCTTTGACAAAATCCAAAATTCATTATTTATAATAATTTATTATTCATTATTAAAGTCTTTGCCAATCAGTTTTCGTCTTATGTTCTGTTAATGAGTTTCATATATAACTAATTTTGTTCTAAAAATAGATTTCAATCTTTTTTTTGGCAATTTATCCGTCGATGAAGAATGTGTTTGCCTTTTGTTCGAAGAGAACAAAGACTTTCAACAAAATAGTCAAAGATATCATTTGCTTTAATATCTCAAAACGAATTTACTCTTAAACTTAAACTTAGTTTTAAATTCTGGTAATTGTGTTTATTTTTAGCAATGATTTGAATTCAATGATTCAACGCTTCTCTGATGAGTGTCTGAGAGCCGAGACTCTCAACACTCCCGACTCATCCGATCCTACAATCGAGAGATCAAATGATATGCAGATCTCATCTAAAAAAGGAAATCAATTTTGATTAAATTCAAAGAACTAACTAAAGATCTGATGATTGCATCGAATTAACGCTTCTCAACAAGTCTTGAAAGCGAGTCTCGAAATCGATTCCTGAATTCAAAGTTTGAGATCTCTTTCTTTTATTCCTATTTTCTGTCGTTTCGGCACAAAATTGAAGAAATCGTACAGAATTTAACATAAAATGGTGAAACCCGTGATTAAAGTCTAGTCGAGCAGAAACAGAAGGCATTAACACATATTTGGATCATATTATCCGCGATTCCACTTCAATAATAGGCACACATTTATGTCTAAATCTGTACAATATTTATAAAACTATTCTCAACTTTACTGAAGACTGTATGAGAATAATAGAGAGAATGAAATTCAAAGTTTGAATCCGAGAATCGATTCGAAACTCGTTTTGAAGACTTGTTGAAAGCGTTTAATTCGAAGCAATCATTAGAATCATTGAATTTAATAAAAAAAATTGATTTTTCTCTAGACTTTCCCTCAAAGAATATTCTTTACATTTTTCACTGCGTTTAGAAACGATTTTATCGATTTTCCTCCCAATGCCTCCCAATTCCCACAATTCTCTCTATTATGTCTCATATTTGGGTAATTTTTTAATTCATCGATTTTACAATTTCGCCAAAATTTATTAGAGAATAAGTATCGCGAGTATAGACTAAAGTCAGTAGACTTACTGTAATTTCAGTCATGCGATCGCTTTTCTGTCTTTAAGGCAATTCATGTTCACTGATGTTCACAATTGTGGGCATCCGTTGAATGTGTTTTTGCTCTGAATGTGATTCTCAACTAATTTAATGTCAAAAATCATTTGCAAACCAATTAATTCACATTCTTTACGATTCTGTTGATGTGTTTCCAGTTATAACTCTCTGATAAGACATCCTTTAATACAATTTGTGAGTCATAACGACTTAATTTTAATTTTTGTTTCGTGTGAATACAAAAAGCAGTGAAAAACAAAAACAAGTCTTTAAACTAAGGGATGAGAATCGGCTAAAAATATAATAAATACAAATTAGTTCAATAGTTTGGTTCGAATTTGTTTTTTGGCTTACATTCAAACTCAGTCAACAGTTTATTATAGGATTTGCATTCGGATTATCTTTTTATTAAGTCTTCAGTCGTTTTCGGAGTAAGTCTTACGAGCTTTTAGTGCACTTTCAGTGAAAATCGATTTTCTGTAATCTTGTCCTAAAAGTAGAGCCCATTTGGCAATCAATTTGATCCAAATTTCATTCAAACCTCATATCAGAGTTCATTTGGAAGAATTGATTTTGAATTTAGCTTTTGATCCATTAATAAACAATTGATCGTCAGATGATCTAAACTTTTCAATTAGTTGTCGCAACAAATCGGTGATTGCGGTCAACCAATGGTTCTTTTGATGGATCACCCGTTGAGACATTGATACACTGCTCCAGTGCTCCCGTTTTCATGTTATTGATATCTCGTGTCAATAGATTGAAATGGATATCAAGTCCTTAATTAAGTTCATTTCAATACTAATTATATGCGATTTCACGGAAACCAATGCATCGCTAAGAGAGTGAGTAATTGTTTACCGAAATCGATGTCAATATGAAAATCTAATAATAATATCCATCGGAAAGCAATGAGAATCAAGAGTTTCACTCAATTCTGTCAAACGATTACGACTCGAGTGTTCCGCCAAAAATCGATGGTAAGAGAGACTGAAGAGACTTAAGAGAGAGAGACTCAGAGAGACTCAAATGTGTAGACTATTCTTGCGATTTTGGTTAACTTGTCTCTAAACAGATAAACCGGTTCGCGTCGATGTCTCGGTGTTTGTATTGAATATCCGATCGATCAAAGAGACCGAACTCGTAATTAGCTATTATTAGACACCAACCGATGGCTAACCGACCTCTCAATTACAGACCTATGTCTTGGATATATTTTATCACCAATACTGGAATGACTATAGACTCGGATCAGTCGGATCACAGAATATGGTATTAGACAGCAGTTGGAAAAACAAGCTTTGGATTCCGGACTCGTATTTCAAGAACGCCTTGGATGGTCACGTGCCTCAAATCATTTTCCCGACCCAATACTTCGTTGTCACCAACAGAACCCGAGTCTTCATGGCCTCGAGGTTTTTGAAATTTTAAAATACAGAATTCTATTTATCGAAATAGCATTTGTTTCGCTTCGACCCAGCGATGATCAAAGGGGGACAGCCCGGTAACCCTCCCTCTATTGTCGAAGTCTGATATACCCCTTGCCCTAGAAAAAAGTAAAATGTTTTTCCCTATCATTGAAATATCATTATAGAGGCAAAAATATGGGTGAAAGTATTGGAACATGGCTTGGTTGGGGACACTATCCCCCACTTTTGTCATCTCTGTTTAGACCCGAGTATTAGTTGCGCTCAAATAAACTCAAATAACTATGAATTTTGATGTAATTTAACTAAAAAGCGATGAAATACTTGTTTTTGCAGGATTTCACTTGAGCTGAGCTGCGAAATGGAGTTCTCAAAGTTTCCGCACGATTCCCAACAATGTTATATTGACATAATGTCACGTAAGGATGGCTTTACTTACTTTAAATTTATTCCGAATTACCCGACTCTTCATTTCATGTTCGGCTCCCGTATTAATGACATTGCGATGAATCACGAAAACAGTGTCTCAAACCAGTGATTCTGTGCACTTGTATTGGAAGGACTTCTCTCTGACCGAACGTCTCTATATGTGAGCGACAGTTGACTTCAATTTTAATTCATTATTCAATGACTTTTGCCGTCAATTCATTTCCCAATTGTATTGCTTTTAGGACTCAGTTCTATGTCGCAGAATATTCTGCTGAGAATAAGACAAAACACTATGCGATCGGTAATTCTTTAAGAATACAATAGTAGCTATAGTCAGACCAATGGTCACCACAGATGACCACAAATAACTCTAACCTAACCCTAACCTTGTTGTTAAATGTCAGGCAAGTTCTCTCTACTTCGGGGCCGAATCCTTATCACTAGACTTTTGGGTCTATACGTCCTAAAGAATTATATACCGAGCACTTTAATAGTGATAATGTCTTTCGTTGGATTCTGGATTCCGATATCTGCCTATCCGGCCAGAGTAGCCTTGGTATGAATGTTTCCATCATTTCAACGATGCCTTTAATACCAATTCTCTCTTTGGTATAAATATTTCTCAATATATTGTTATATTCTTCGACTATCAGGTGATAACAGCTCTGTTGGCTCTGATTACCCAACAATACCAGAGCTCTGAAGTGAACGTTTCGTATGTAATAGCTCTCAACGTTTGGATGATTATATGCATTGGATTCGTATTCTTGGCTTTAATTGAATACGCGATCGCTATTACATATCACGACAGCGTCACTGCAAAGGCTAACAAAATCAGAGCCGAGAATCTCAATCTCAATCTCAATCAGGTCAGTCTCAACCACACCATTCATTCATTCATTCATTTTATAAACTAATAAAAATCATTTTAAAATTGCTTTTTTAGGCCCAAAACGAGAACAAAGAAAATAGCGATGAAATTAAATCAAAGCAAAAGTGGCTCAAAGTCTATGCCATAACCGGATTCAAAGCCGACAAAAACCGAATCGATTTGATATCTCGCTATTTATTTCCATTCGGTTTTGTTGTCTGTATTATAACCTATTTAATAAAGTATACATTGATCTGAAACTGAGTCCAAACTGAGTCCAATCCAATTCAGACCTAACCTATCGTTTACTTTAATATATGTATTGATCGTAAGAACCGATTCTTACCTCAGAATATCACAAAAATATTAACACATTTTTCATAATTTTTTAGATTATTTTGTTTTTATTGAAATTCATGTCAAATACAAATACCAATAAAAAATTTAATAAATTTCATCTTTAAATCATTGGAATTGAAGATTAAATAAAAATTGAGTGAATCTGTGGTTAATCTACGAACTTCTTTGACTCTTCACATCTTCATCATGAGTCTGAGGTGATCTCATTTGTCTGAGTCTCATCCCTTGTGGTTCTTCTCCTTTCATAGAACCGGATGAGTCTGAGGACGAATCTGCGTGTCGAAGATCACTATCTTTCAAATTCAGAGCTTCTGGAGTGAGTCCAGGAGTCATATCTGAATGTTGTGGTTGTGGTTGAGGTGAGAAAAATGCGAGATATATGCCAACACAAAAGGTTCCCAATATTCCGATACAAAAGATTCCAATAAGAAGTGATAAGAATATAATCCAACCCTCGTTTTCGTCGTAATCTTCATATTCTTCTTTGTGAATGACAATCTGGGGCTCAAAAGTAGTCGAAGGAGAGATTGTAGTGGTAGTGGTCAGTATGGGTGCAGTCGAAAGGGGAACCCAACGAATGTTTCCGGTGTTACGACAGCGGACAAACCAAATGCTCGTTTCTCTCGGATACGGAGGGTTCGCCTCATTAACCACTTGTTTATTGATGTCATCAAATCTGTAATAATTAGTGTCTTTGAAAAAATAGGTCTGATTTCGGTGACGGGAACTGAAGGCCGCGTCTATACTATTAGGCACTCCTTTCCAGTAGTCGGAGATCTGTTTGGGATAACCATTGGCCACACTTCGGCTTTTGCTCTCATACTTCCAATATTGAGTGCCTTTGAAAAAGTAAGTCTTCTGATTGACATTCCATTGAAAGACATCGTCAAACGGCCCGTCGGGAAGGCCTGGGAAGCCATCTGCGATGTTGGCCGCGATGACAAGTATTTTATTCTTGTATTTCCAATATCTATTCCCTTTGAAGAGAAAGATTATATCATTCCAAGCAAGAGATGCGTCGATCGGTGTTTTGGCTTCACTGAAATCCCAGTTTATTTTGCGCGGACTGTTCAACGTTTCACCGAAGACACTGATTGTGTAGTAATGATCACCTCTGAAGAGCAATAACTTCTTGTCCGGCATTTCCAACACTGAATCCAGTTTAGTGTTCAAACACAAGTCTTCCGCATTAAACCTAAAATTTCGAGAGATTTAGTAAATTTGCGCTTAATTTTGAAATCTTTACAAATCAGAAGTCTTTGGATTTTTGGCCACATATTCGGGATAATTAGGTGCCGTTCCGTATAAGGTCTGGAGACCCACTATGTCATCAATTGAGAGATTCTTCATCGGCGGACCGAACCTGCTATACATCACTGATTGAGGATCACTGCTGGGCCTAAAACCTAATGCCTCTCCAATGGAATGAACCAATAGATTGTGAACGAATACGAGATCCGAACCATTAATTCCAGGATTAAAATCAATATAACAACGTTTTCCTGAACCACAGTCGATTAAGTAAAGGGTCGGTAAATTGACGTTCAGAACTGACGTGAATGCAAAAGTTAAATCATCTTTGCTAAAAATGAATTCAAGGTTTGCAGCGCCCGACCAAATAGCGAGTGCGTTCGGAATCGCAGACTTGAGAAGATCCACAATCTTCGGATGGATTCCCCATTTAATCACAAAGGGTTTGGTTGAAAACCATTTCCTTCCCTGTAGTATAAAACGTTTAATCCGTTTCTTTCCAATTAAATCAAATTCATTCTTCTCTCTCTGTTCTATCACTTCATCGAGTTCTTCGTTCATTTGTTCGTCGAGTTCTTCATTGTCTTCAACTTTCCATTCGTACAAAAGTTGAAAATCTGATCTATTCTTTGATGTCTTGTAATCAAGCATTTTATCGTCGATTTGATTAACTCTTTGGGAAGCGATAAAAGAGAAGACCGAAAGAATTGATACCAAAATCAATGTTTGACTCATTTTCAGAACGAAAATAATTTTCGAGGAATGGATCCAAAAGACAATCACTTATGGAATTCAATTCAATTCAACTTTAATTCTGAAATTCAGAACTAAATATTTTCAAAAAGTTATAACAGAATCTCAAATCTGAGTCAACAATAAGTTTAATCTGTGTTCGCGAGAGTAAAGACAAGGAACACATAATTTGATCAAA
>JAQGAJ010000769.1:0-12716 GCA_034689365.1 Liebstadia similis
GAAACAAATTGAATTCCAGCTTAGTTTAGAGATTTTAGGTGAAATTATCTCAAAATATTTAAGTAACCATGGTGATTTGTACACTATTACGTGACGTACTTGATGAGAATCTTTCACTCGTTTCACGAAACTTTCACCTCAAGATTTTGAAAGGTGAAATTTTCCATCCCTAGTTATGGTTAATGAATTTGCTTGATATTTGAGAATTACATTACAATCATCCCTCGCGAACATTCTTCGCTAAGTATTTTATATTTTATAGAAAGGCAATTATTTTTTTCAGTTTTTTATAACTTTAAAAAGAAGATAATATTCAATTACATTGACTATCCTTGTAGTTTGTCATCGATCTATTATTATAATTTCTCTCTCGTAGATACCTGTGAAAGGGAATCAAATTTCATGGTAATAAATCTCAATTATTCGCTATTATTCGCAATAAATTTTCATTTTCTATGATTATTATGATATTCATAAATTAAATAATTGGATAGAAATGTAATTTTAGTAATGTTTAATTCAAATATGTTTTAATATTCATTTCTGTTGAATGTTTTGAATTGAGTTTAAAATTATATATAAAGTTAAATGTTATCAATAAGTAGTAGATTTGCACTAACAGTGACTTCAAATCTATTGTTCAAAATCGCATAAAAGATCTGTTTGTGAAAAATGAATAAAGTGAGCAGAACATGATCATGAATCATGATCAATTGAATCAGCTTGGTTCATGCAAATGTAAACATGGAAAAAATAAGCAAATGTGCAAACAAAATCAAATCTTGACATATTTCCGGAGAGGACAGTTTGCACAAATGTCATCTCAATTGTATCAAGATCAATCCGAGCAGTTTGTGTAGAACATTCGACTAGATGTGACGTCTCGCCCATCACCGTCACAATTACCATTGTGAACACATTTTCACCATTCATTAAGTAAACACAATTATAATTTTAACGGCGAGGACTATTAGTGACAACATTTACATTGAAATACAATTAATCGATTCAATTGTTCGATAAATTCATTTTAAATTTCGATGATCATGGGTTTGATTGGTGAGCAAGATAGTGATCAAGGGAAAGTTCAAGCACAACTTAGTATCAAGGTGGAATCAAGTGTTCGTGATATATCCATTGTGCTTCTTCGTCAAGACTATGCAAATAAAGAGGACGTAGTATTTCACCTGGAAATGTAGATTAGAATAGCAATGGATTGATGAACCATCGTTAACCATCGTGAATCCACCTTGCACAAATAAAGTAGGTGCAGACCGAACCATGAAATGAATGTCCTTGAAATTAAAAACTATATCCTTAATGAAGTTAATAATTTGACATAAATGAAGACAAGTTATACTTCATCTACGACTCTATCACTGTTACCACTCATTCCCGGTTCAGATAAAGGTACTGATATATTGACAGTCAGTCAAGACTTTCGTTCGACGATCGATATTCTGTTCATTAAAACTGATAATCATATTAAGTAACAAATATACAGATATTTTATTAATTGAAATATGTTTTACGAGTTTTTTAGCGCGCAATAGAGCCCAAGATTTTTCAATTAAATCGAGATAATTAAAGGTGGAGTCAAACAAACGGTACACGAGTTGTGATTCGGGTGCGAATACTTTACCCCAAACGGAACCTCAACTCAAGCCAACCACTTGATTATCATATCAAGGAGTATGTCTCACATATATCACCTGAAAACTGAGGCAAAAATATATTAAACGAAATTTTTATATAATTTAAATAGTTTTAATGTGAATCAATCCGATAGACATCAGACACGAGCCCAGTCTGGCGATGAGTTCCGTTGAGGTAAAGTGTGAGCGCCCGTAATCTTGTTGAGCGCCCGAACCGAAACCCTTTGGACCGCCGCTCAACACATATCGATCATAATTATCGGTCGTTTTCTTCAAATTCAAAGTGTTATCTCTAATCTCTTGAGGAGATATAAAACGTGATCCATATGTTTAAAAAAGTCGATCGAAATCGAAAGAAGGGATTGGAGAGAAGGCGGAGCATAGACTAGAGGTTTGAGGGGACGACCGATCAGTTTTGGCATTTTGTTTGGGCTCTCATTAAAAGTTTAGACACTTTAACAAACTTTTTTGCAATAGAAGTGAAAAACATAGAGAGAAATAATGGTTGCCTCTCAACCCACTGTCAATATTCTGACCGATACCTGGTCTAAGATCGCCGAACTTTATCGAAAGGGATTCTCAAAACAAGAATTCGACTTAAGAGCCATTCCCGGCGCTGGTATTATCTGTGCTGTGATATCAGTGATATTCTGGTCGACGGCCGGCCTTTGTGTCAAACTTTCCGATGATGTCCACGCAATTCAAGTGTTGACCACGAGGTAAATTATTAATTTTAATCTTTTCAATTGGTTTTGATATTTCCAATTAATGAAATGTCAATTTATTAAAAAGTTAAAGCGATATATAATATATAATATCTTTAGTTTCTTTAGAAATCAAATATAAAATCCTTTTCTTTATTATTTATTTATTTATTAATTTTGTTCGTTCTTTTAGAAAATAGAAAAGGTGTTAAATTCTATAAATTATTGTTTTAAAAGGATATCCTATAATAAACTAACTATAGTTAAATATATCAGTTTATTTCAGTTTTATTTATTTATTTTTTAGTTCTTAATTAAGTCTAAATTCCTATTATTTCAGAGAACTATAGACATAACTAAAGAGACACCTATTTTACGTCTAATTCAAATGAGAGAGGATATAGAGATGAAATGTAATCTCTGTTTCTTTGATCCAAATTCAATAGGTTTGAGGTTTGAGGACAAAAGTTTAAGTATTGGTGAGAGAGTTGTGTTGCGACCCATTTCGGGGTTGAATCCGGATTTCATCCCAAAGTTTAACTCAATTTTTACTTTTGTCTTAATTATGAAAATACTTGAAAATTCAAATCAAAACGAAAGCAAACATTTATTTAGATCTTAATGTGCATAAAATTATTTAATTGATTGAGTAAAACATTTGTACATCTCTTAACTTATCAATTGATAACCGGGTCAATAGTTGTGATCAGGAAATGATGATTATATCGATACTCAATAGTTCAAAACAATTAACTTTCTATATTTGAAACATTGATAAAGTGTTTGATTATTAACTCTAGATTCTAATAAGATTATTATCCTTACAGTGCCATGATACAGAGCACCATTTACATCATGGTCATTTTATATAGAAAACATAGAATATTTGGCGAACCGGAGGAAAGGATTCATTTATTTTTGAGGTAAACATTTATCTAAAATATTTAGTACTAATGGAAAATTGTTAAAAACAGGTGTACTCTTGGCACAGTGTCAATGGCATGTTTATACACTTCGTACCGTCTGATCCCACTCTCAGACGCGACAACCATCCGATTCACTGCTCCTCTATTTGTCAGTGTCTTTGCGTTCCTATTACTCGGCGAACCGTTCGGTTTGCCTCATATGTTGAGCGCTGGAATCACAATAGCGGGTGTCCTACTCGTGGGCAGACCTACCTTTCTGTTCGATAGCGAGAGTGATCTGACAAGTGATACAATCATCGGATTAGGATTGGCTCTGTTCTCAGCCATATCTATAGCCATATCAATGACAGTAATGAGAAAAATACAGAAAACCGAATCACCGGTTATTATCTTCTGGTTCTCCATGTCTTCGGTCATCTTGGGATTGATAGCACTCGGCGTTTTAGATGAATTCAAATGGCCGTCCACTCCGACCGTATGGGGAATCATAATAATAACAGGTAAATAGCATTTGATCTCTTAAACTGATTATCAATACATTAAGACATTTAGTGATTTTAATGTTAAATAGCAATTAAAATTGAATGAATCGAATGGAATAAACCATTGATTCATATAAAAACACCATTAGATCAGTGATTAGGAATGTGTTGACGAGAATTGGATTCGTTTAAGAGGATTAGAGTTTCCTTGGAAAAAGATCTTTCATCAACACAATATTCAAACCTTTCCACAAACAATTCCTCTCTTTCCTGATATACAAACTTTCTAATTATACATAATCTTTGAACGATCTTCTCATAATAATTATTTCTACCATTTCAGGCCTATCCCTATCCGCTGACCTGTTGTTCATCACTTTGGCTCTGAAGCTCGAGAACGCCGGACCCGTATCTGTAGTCCAGGCGTTGAATGTTGTCTTCAGTTTTATATTTTCGTTCACTATTCTCAATGAGAGGATACGCATAACGAGTGTCATCGGCGGTGCTCTTATATTCGTGTCCATATGTCTGACCAGTGCTTACAAGATGTACACTGAATACACGAAAACACAGACCGAAACATTATCGAAGACATGTCCACCCGATTGCGATTCAGTTTATGTGATCAAAGGCGTCGAACAGTTTGATCCGAAGATACTGTCCTATAATGAACGGAAGGGCAGCAAAATTAGTATCGTTTTGAAAGTATGATCAATGATTGGGTCGTTGTTTACCGAAATTATCAACAACCGGAACAGTAGTTTTGAGGTTTATCCTGCAGTAAAACAATGGAAATTTTTTGGAATCAATTCGATTACTTTTGTATGGTATGGAAAATCTCATCATCGGTTTGAAAGATATTCAAATCAGGTATTATATAAATATATTAAGAACCGAGTGATTCTATTTTGTAATTTAAAATCAATTCATTGATTAATTATTTTTATATAATTAAATTAACGCTTAAAGCGATTTAAATTATCATTTGTTAAATATATGGTAAAAATGAATTAACTATTTAGATGATTTATTTGTAGATTTAATTTAAACACAAAATAATAACAATTTATTAAAACTTAATAATAATTTAACATTAAAACCCTTTTTGATTGAGTTTTGGTTTTGTAACTACAGATTCTCTATTAGGAAAGTGTTTGACTTCTTCGGCGATCAATCGATGACATCCATGACCTGCGATACCGGCACTGAATAAACATCTAGCAGAAGCTGATCTGTCACCGAATTAGACACAAAAAACAATACTCGTTGTAATATTCGGGCTTTACTTTTAAAATTTCGTCAATAAATTTGTTTTCAATTGAATTTGGGTTAAGAGACAAGAAATTTATTTAAAGGAATATTTCTAATAAATTAAAAAATGGATACTAGCTATAAAAATAATAATAGAGATGAAATTGGCATTAATCATGGTGGAATGATTGCAGAAGTCTTTGTCACAAGTGCATTGTTCAATTCTGGCCCCAATCTTGTACTCAGTCTTGCATTTGAATCCTTTGGTGAAGTCATTGTGCGGTCCGCACGCTCTCAACCATTTGATTACCAGCCCTTTAGTGGTCAGATGTGGTCAAAATTCGAGCTAAGGATGACTTACCAGCGGGATTGGTCACTGCCTTCGTGTAGCAATTGCGAGGACAGTTGGTCACCGGCACCAGTGCTGTACTGAACTCAGGAGTGCTGCAGATATCCGGGTTGTGGTAACAGTCGAATCCCTTACAGAAGGCGGCGTTGAATTCGCAGACATAACACTTGAGCGACAATACTGACAAAGAATTGATAATTTTGAAACTAAATTGATAAATATATTTGATTACCCGGTAGAATGAACAAGATTAGGGACAAAATTATGATCTTTTTCATTTTGAGTGGAAACATATTGCCTATGATATTGGAAACAATCTTTGACACAATTACCAACTATTGTCTGATCTGTTTGTTTGCCTTTTCTTTCGCCAAATTCCTTAATTGTATTTCAGTGACGAAGCATTTACTCCAAACCCAAATGAAGTTTACTATAAATACTGATTGTATTTCAATTTTATCAATGATTATACAATTTTCTTATTTGTCTGATTATCCTGAGTCACTATTTTGACAACTATTCTCACCATTCTCAATATTTGCTTGATAAATACATCTTTTGAATTCAATACAAGTTTAGAATTTACAGTAATTTAATATTTTATAGATAATAAATGAAATAACTGATCAATTTATTAGAATTGAAAATGATTTCATACCTAAACTATTGAGCAAAAGCTTAGAATTTATAATTCATTAAGAATTGGAATTTTAATAACAATTAGTTGCCTTTCTTTTCAAAAAATTATCAAATTTGATAAATAAATTATGCAAAAGGTATTGAATATATGAAGCAATTAGTATCCGATTGACACCGAATGGTACTCAACAGAGAATGTAATAATCGATACCAAACAACAATTTATATGTAAATTTAGTTTCATTTGATCGAAGTGTTCGTTAAATACAATTGATATCAAGAAAACATTAGTTCAATTGATCCCAGATATCATGTCAAACAAACCTCTGAGTCCAGTGTTCAGAATGAGCACAAAGAAGGATTCAATTGGTTCGATCAAACGCGAAGTGAAGGCCAACAAACCAGTGGTTCTGAGCCATGACATACCTCCCGGCACCAAATTGACATTTGTGGACATCAGTCACAGTTTGGCCACAATCGACATCGACTCCAAACACAACAAATTCAGGTTTTATCTAATCTTTTAATCGATTGGAAATTTTCATCCGGTTCTATCTCAACCAGTGCTCTGATAGAAACCGCTAATGAGTGGCTGCAAAAGAACTACATTTGGAAAGTAGAGAACTGCGAGACAGTTGTCCTCGGCTTCAAACAAGAGAAACTCGACCCGATTGACATCGGGGCCACGCAAAGACTCCTACAGCAGAGTACACACAACGAATCCGAAGAACTCACTTTACTCAAGAGTTTGAGATTATGGATCAGTCGCAGGGAAGACATGCCTGAGATGAAGAAACACATTGACCTCCAGACCCTGGCCTGCAAAACATTTTTGCCACAAAGTTGTAAGTTTTACGAGAATCAGATCGGTTGGCAACAGATGGACGATGTGATCGAGACTCTGAACGAAACGATTCACTGCCGACGTATCGCTGGACAGATCCTCAATGTTGAAAGTATTTACTACGAGGCCACTGAGGACTGGGTAGTGGACACGGAATGTCCCAAACAGAACGACTCCAATAATAAACAAGAAACGGCGATCCGAGTGTTTTATGTGGTCAATGCGCCGCCCGAAACACCTGTCCTTGAAATAGCCATTTTCGACTTTTTGCCAGACCTATCTCAGGCCAATACAAGTGAGACAATGAGTTCGGTCAATTCACTTTCAATTCAATTCTTGTCTCCAACATTAAGCTCCGCCCAAATTCCAACCCTTCAGTAGTCTATTGTACAAAATTCAGGACTTCTTGGAGGAGAACCCGGAGTACACATTTCTGAACTGCCAGAGTTTGAATATCAAGTTCAAAAGCCGTAAGTGCTTATGATATGTGACTGTTTAATGATCTTGATATTAGTTGACGAACTTCACACCCATTTCATGGTCCACATCAATGACATCGGCTTTTACTTGAAATTTCTTCGTATGGTTTGCACCAAACCATTGCATTCGAAGTCGAAACCAATGGATCCAAAGCTATCAATCAACATAAGCCCTCCCAATCAGATCAAATCGGCCGGTAATTCACCGAAAAAAGATCGAGATGAAAATATTAAGGATAGTGATGATAGCAAGGATAGTAATGGTCAGTTGGATGAAGTTAAACCGATCAGAAATATGTCGATCAACATAGAGTCCCACTTGTTTGAGATCCAGCACATCCAACACACACTTCACGGCCCTTTCTATCCCGTTAAGAGAGCCATTGAGGAATTCATGGAACGGCCCGAATGGCAACCTCTGGATGACAAACGACCTGAGCGTCGATGGAAGTACTTATGCGCTGAGACATTCATAGTGTTGGCCAGAGATGAGACCGATTTAGAAAAAAGGGCTGAATTGAGTCTTTTCACTAACAAACACAGTCTGCTCTCTCTTCTGGTGCCGCGGATGTATTCAGTGATCCGCATATTCTTCGACACCTCAGATGTGATCCCTGTTCGGGCGCCGCACAAGACATTGAAGAAGTCTCAGAGCGAGAGCTTTGAGAAACACTTTAAGGCATACTCTTTCAGACATCAGTCACTGCCGGACAGCACTTTTGAGTACTCGGACAACACTAAGGAATCAGATCTGACGCTTAAGAATAAGATAAGACAATCGTTGACTTGTGCTCTCATGTAATGCTATTTTACACTTTATAAGTGTATTTTTGAAATAAATGTTACAAAAATCAAATTACATTAATTTTTCCAATAAATTCACTAATAATATGATATTTAGCATCGAATCCACGCAAATGTCGATTATTATAATTCCCATTGGATTCGATTAATTAATTCTTACATTATTTTCAAAACTGATTGAACACATCCAGAGAACAAATCCATTTGCATATATGGTTATTGAGGACAAATAATTATTGTTTAATCGATGATTTGATCGTAATATTACAAGATTCTTTAAATGGACATTTTGCACATAAGTGACATTTGATTGAACCAAGAATCAATAATCTATTTCAATTAATAAAATTTCGTTGTTCAATTTGGTTCAATTTCGGTGACAATATTTACATTGCATTTACTATTTTCAAATCAAAATATTTAAACCCTTGAAGATATGGTTCAATTTTTGGATAATATTGGTCTCTGTCTTCATTAAGTCGATCTACATTTGTCATTAATGTCCGGACTTTACCCAAAAGAGAAGATCCGTAAGAATTTTGTCGGTTTATTAGATGGAAAGAACAAGGATTACACATTGAATTATGTTTGCGACCAATTCTGGCCAAATGTGTTCATTCCATACATTTTCGTTTCGGGCGTCGCATAAGTGGTCGAAGAAGTCTCACAACCATTGCTTTTAGAGATTGTTCAAGACATCAGTCACTGTCGGACGTCATTAAGGAGTAGGTCCTGAGGATGAAAAATGAGACAATTGATTACCTTTGCTCTCATTGCCGTTCAATTATTGATTATTTCTTTCCAAATCTGGATAATCATCAAAAATGTATTCACAGAATCAGATTTTTTTTATCCAGAACTATATGAAATCAATGACAAACGTTTGGTTCTCTTTGTAAATGTTAGTACTGAGGAAACAGTTCTGAAAATATCTCAAAATTTATTTAATAAAAATAATTTTAATGAAAATATTTTTGTAACGAAAGAGTGTATGAAATCAAATGGCAATCAAATGAAACAATAAATCCCTTTTCATCCGATCTATTAATACATTTGTGTTTAATAGAGATCTTCCGTCCAAACAATCAATAAAATAAACATTCGGTCTGTGAATCAGTTTTATGTCTTGTAATACAATTTATTCGATATTTAGTAAATTCAGTGCAAATTTTTGTTCTTTGAAGTCAAGATATTTGACTGAATTGAGACGTTTTGTAAATAAAAGGCATTAAAATAAATTTGTGCCAAGACTTTTAGATTTAAATCACGCAAACTTCAAATATAAATCAATATATTGATTAGAATGAAAAATTAGATCTATGTTTGGTCGAGAATAAAAGTAATTTACCCTCAATTATACAAAACATGGCATTAAATCTAATCTAGTCGTCAAATTGGGTCCAATTATTATCTATTTTTGTCGAACTGAGTGAACAACTCTAAAGACTTAAGAGCTCTAGAATTCAATTACAGTAATCAAATGTTGATATCATGCAAATTCAATTTGACAATTACTTTTTGTTCGCATGACTTTACCAACAAATTCATTAAAATTGAGTGGAATTTCAAATTTTAATCAAATAAAAGGGCTTTTGATTTGAATTCCTCGTCAATGCTTTGGGCAAAAATCGATGGATAAGTGTTTGCGAATATTTTCTTTTGAGATTTGACTCAAATTCAATTCAATTGATGAGAATCTTATTGAATTCACTTTCCAATATGCATATCAAGTTAAGTGTCTTGTTTAAGTTAGGTTTCCTATGTATTTCAAAGAAATTATAATTAATTACAGATTGATCTGGATACGATTCATTCGGATATTGAATGAAACTATCTTGGGATAGTTTGATTGAGAAATTTTCATAATCAAAAATTTATGTAATGTATTCTGGAAATAAGCCCAGGTTAGATTAATTGTTTGAGACTTTTATAAATAGAAATTTCCATTATCAATCATCTTGAAAGACCTTTCACCAACTTTTCACTATAAGAGATATCCTCTTAAATGTCGGTCAAAAGGCGTTTTAAGACAATACTATTGCAAAATAGTTAATGTTTTCATCAAACAATTGGATAACAAAATACTCACGCATTTGATAACCTCTTCACTCGATAAGAAAAGGTCAACTTATTTACACAATAAAGACATTTATAGCTAACTATAAAAATAGGAAATCTATGACAAAGTGATGAAAGCGATGAACGCTCTGATCGCGTGATACTTCTTCGCCGGTCTTAAGTGGTGTCATAACTGGACTCAAAGAACAAACAACAAATAGAGACAATACATATGAAAGCGATGAAGACTATGATCGCGCCCACAATTACCCATAACATGACTCAATAATTTTTGACAGAATATTCTGGTTCTTGTTTTGTAAGACGAGATTCGGAACAGAGAATCACTGAGTGTTCAAAATGACTGAACAGAATCATAAACCCATAAAATGGGAATTGATTTTTAAGATAAAAACTCTTTAAAAGAGATCCTGTGCTCAGTCAGGACTGAGGGCCGACTGAGTGATGCTGAATGTGATCGCACACCACAACTATAGGAACAGTTAGATGAGAGAGAAATTTTGTGACACTTGAAAAGGAGAGATCGGTTGCTATGGATATGAAAGGATAGGATATATAGTAATAATGGGAAATAACTTTTCCTCTGAAGCTGTGCTCACAGAGAACAGGAATTGTCTCCTATTTTATTCGATTTGAGACACAGATTTGCTGAGAACACAGAGGGACGGCTGACAGAGCACAGGCATCAAAATAATCAATTAATTCTAGTCTCAGATAAATACTGACTCCGTCTTAATCTAATAAGCGTTACCTTCTCGTGATAAAAGTTGCTGAGAGAAGGATTTGCAAGTTATTCAATATATTAAACAATGACTTTCCGCTTAATATCCCAAATAATGAATTGACAATTCATTTTAGTTTAATTTATTTATAACCATATTATTCCTTCATTTTATCAATGATTTTGAAAGAATTTAATTTAGAATTTGAAATATATTTGAAATGAGAATCGAAACCACATTTTATTTTCAAATCCAAACATAAATTTTTTATTGAATCAACACTTTGTTTATATCAACATCTGTTCCCTCTTTTTTAATATCTGGCGAAATGATGTTTAGTTAGAAAGGCTCAGGAAATATGTGTTTTTGTGCTTTTTGAAGGAAGAAAGAGGAAGAGAAAGAGCTGGGAATTTGTTGGATAACTTTTATCATCTGCTAAATGGTCTGAAAAATAATAATAACATGATGTGATTCGAGAAAAACCTTTCACTTTTTATTTTTAAGTCACATTCATTTATCATTTGTTAAGACTCAGTAAAAGTTCAAAAGTTAGCCAAAAATCGTTTGACATATACTTTGAAGGAACGGGTGTTAAATCTCGAGTTCAATCATCAAATTAAATGTGTTTTTTGTCAAATGACTGACTTATGGCGACTACTCTTTGCTTAAGCTTTTACTCCAACTCCTAATTGAGAAGAACTGCTATTCAAAGTCAGTAATGTCTGCAAAAACATTACAAATAAACAGAATATTCTGTTTAAAACCGTTGACTACTCTGAACGCCAGTCCGTCAGACGTGAAAGCCTTAGAGCACAGGAGGTCTGTTCCGATCAATAATCCATTGACAGTTAGTGTTCGTTCCAATTCTTTTGCATAAGTAGAAAGTTTTGGCCGAAATAATTGATTAAATAACAACGATATTTCGTAATAGTATCATGATTGTACCTTTATAATCTTAGAGGTTATTTGAGATTTATTACAAATCTTGGAAGAATAAAGAAAAGCCAATTCGATTTTGAAAAAGATTTCTAGTAGTCTTACTCGCATTTATAGTATTTTATTAGTATAACTGACACAAAATTTTTCTTTTATAACATTTCAGTAATAACTAAGTAAAAACAAAATTAATGATCAAACAAAATATAGAATTTAATGGTATTTCTCATTACTCGCATAATAATGTGAATAAAATGATACAAATTTCTATCGTTAGAATACTTTTACTTTAATATTTTTGAATAGAAAAAGCAAATCTGTACTCTTTGATACTATTTGATGCTATTTGATCCAAGCTAATTCTATTTGATCACGCTATTTACTTGTCTTCACTCTTTCAGACCATTATTTATTTGAGTAAATATTCTTTGAAACCATTTAAAGGACTCTAAAAGGATATTCAGTTATGTTCTCTTGAATTGCATTTTTATTCAAATAGCGATTATTTGTTTTGACTCGAACTTAATGTTTACTAAGTTCGCTAAACATGGTTAAACAAATCTCGTTGTTTGACTTGAAGTATGAATCAAAACATGTTTCGAATTCCACAGGAAAGGCTTGGTTTATCATTTAGATCATGCACAAAAACTATCATTCAGACATTTCAAATTAGCAATAATTAATCACCCATCAAGTCAGTGATCGCCAAGGTCAGCCACGACAGGGGGGGGGGTCAATCTCAGGCAAAAATTCCCTTCCAAAAAATCAAAGGGTCCCCCCTTCGAATTTTTCGGCCGGAGGGGGGGTATGTCTGACTCCGACGACAGGGGGGTTACATGGCTGACC